>DVQO01000721.1:0-13742 GCA_018231785.1 Danaus gilippus | reverse complement strand
TTGTAAATACTCATAAATCTTTGATCTTAAAAAACATTTAGTGAAATTTATTATTAACGGTATATTATTATTAGAGATTGAATATTACAAAGTGGATATATTATATAAAAAGATGTATTTGTTGGTTAGGTAGTAAGAAGAGCCTCGGGTTATCAAAGCTGTTCCGCTTAATGTAAATATTGAAGATTCTATATTATCCCTTCCTTATTCCGATAATCATAATAGAAGTAGCGTATTCCTTGTATATTAATTTTCCCAAAAAAATATGTTTAAATAATACAAGTATTATAAGACCTATTCAATTTCTTTCAGAACTTTTAAATATCCAATTTCTTAAGATTGAATTACCTACTCGTAGTTTAATTTTTAAATCATATTGAGGTTAGGTAAGTGTTCTTTACAACATATTCAGATGCGACGTGCTCTCTTTAATCAAACAAAACAAGAGATGTTCCACATAAAATAACAGAAGCCAAGTAACTCCTACTAAAAGCACTTGCTCCAAAAAATATGTTAGTGGAATCTTTGAATTAGTGTGTACATAACTTCAATTTAGATTTATCAGATGAGAAAAAAGTATTTTGAAGAAGTTTAATTTTTTAAATGTAAAATCTAGATATGAACAAATCCCTGAATATTTTCATTAATTATTAAACACAAAGTATTTAATGAAAAGTATTTATAATATTTTTTTTAAGAAAATATTTTTAAAAATCTTTCCATCGTTTTGATATTATTAATGAATTAATGAATGAAATATTGCACACACATAAAAACTTAAGCATGAATTGTAGCAGAAAAAACAATTTTTGAATTTAATAGGATCCATAGGTTCTACAAGCATCGTATGTCATTTCTTTGTAAGTTTTATCTAAATATATGAAGAGTTATACATATACACTGAAAATGATAGGTATTGGTTTCAAACTTCTCTAATGAAAAAACCTTAATTTAGTTCCAAACTTTCACGACATTCATCAACAACTAATTAATATTAAACAAAAATTCTCCTTTATTTGAAACGAGAAGTCTTCGATTTATACAGTTTAATTAAAATTTTAATAAAGGCATCCTTTCCTTAAAAATGAAGAAATATTGTTTACATTTGGTTCATTTCATTTAGAAAATTTACGATGTTACAAAAATACCGGAATTAAAATATTTGAATAAAGGAATTTCATTATTAGATTATAGTTAAACACCTCATAAAGTATCAACTAAATTAGTTTCCAGCAATCCATCTTTATTTCACTACCTTGCTGGGTTCATACTGACATTATTTAACTATGAATTGTCATCTAAATTTATGATGCACTAACATTTATATAATCAGAAGGTATCTGCTTCTAAATTGAGTTACAATATTCCACTCGAAACGAACATGTTATGCACGTTAAATAAAATCTAATAAAAAGGTTAAGTATGGCACAGGACTTCAGAACTAATGTAGAAGCGGAGTTCTATAAGAATATTGAAGTGCTATACACTCTAAACAGTAACAAAGGCTATGAGTTCTAGCCACGAAAGTTGTTAACGTGGAATTATTTTTCTCAGGATTCGTTGAAGTTTGAATGACGGTAACTTTACTCAGATTTTAATATATAATCTGATTGAAAGTTTATTGTAAAGTTATTATGTTGAAAATTTGTAAAATAACTAAACTCATAAACTATGGACTAGCAGCATATGGAAAATGAAATGAAAGTGAGAATTTAGATATGAAATATGTGTTTCGATTTGTTAAACAAAAACTAATTATTATAAATCTGGAAATAACATGATGAAATTCTAAAAGTTTATTTTCTATACCGAAATGAACCAATGTTTAATCGTTTTTGTTGATTAATAACTATGTTTTCTCAAGTGAAAGTCATAATTATCTTCCCTTCTGACTCTTTATTCCTCGAGAATACTCTTAAGAACAGTTTACAATATAATAATAGACTATGTTGACAACTCTATATATGTATGTACATACATTTTCGATAATAAACTAAATACTAAACGTCTATTACACTCTTCAAGCTTCTTTATCGTACAGTTAACTTTCTGTCACAATCAAAACAGTTCCATTATTTAGTTTCAACGAATGCAAACAAAAAATATATAAATCTTCTTAAATGTAGATATAAAAAAATAATTTCACTTATTTCTGTTTTGAAATCACAAACAACAATTTTTTATTTTTATTACTATGAATTAATATTACGTTAATCAAACATATAATAATACTTGTAGATAAATAGAGATGTATAGATGTAATTTAAACTTTTTATCTCATACTTTCATTACACTTTTATACTAACTTGCTACCTCTGCCTCAATTTATCACGAACTTTTTCTTTGAGATAAAAGCTTTGTTTTTCAATATCCTAAGAATATATTTCCTTTCCTGCAACCTAGAAATTCTTGAGAATGTGTAATGAATAACATCGGTAGTTAGCTTACTTGTTCCGGATAACTTGGTGTACGTAATAAAAGTATTATTTCTTTGAATATTATTGATTACTCAAGGTGGGACGAAAATTAATAGTCCGGCAACAGGTATATGTACATTACAAGTTCCTCTTAAGCGGTAATCAGTAATATACATTATAAAATTGTATTACAATGCCTCGTGAAAGTCAGCTAGGACTCAGGAGGGGAATAAGCGGGTGCATCCTCCCACGCACGAAGAAAAAACATACATTCAGTCATTTCCTCGAAACTAAGCATTTTTCAAGTTGCAGCTAACTTTGTTATAACCAGTTGATTTTTTTGACTGTACCTCTTAGCCCTATAGGTTTTGTAAGAGTCACTGAGAGGGGTGACGGTGCGACGGAGAATTGTCGCACGCTTCGATTATCAGCGGTTTCGGTATAAAGGGCATCCGCTCACTAGGGCATTAAAGATAAAAACCAATAGGTATATTATTCACGCCGGAAGGATTTTCAGGACCTTGTTCGTGATGCAATCAGGCCCCGATGTTTTTTTGCCGTTCCAGCTCATGTTTATACTGACCAACAGAAGATGTTTTTTGTGATGATGATACGGACCCAGTTGCGTTGCGGCACTGAACCGATATTGTATACACGCCTTAAGCCACACGACTCAAGTTTTTTTTTTAGGTGATAAGAAATGAGAATGTAATTGTTTTCTACAGCTGCTCATTTCCTTGCAGTACCGCAATTCATGATCATAATGCTTTATATACTATTCTCTGATGGGTCTCATCGATTAATTATCATTCGAGAAGAAATAATAAACTGAATTTTCACATGGCTCTCAGGCTATTCAACATATTTTGGAGCGGTATTTTAAAAATTAGATTATAAAATTTTGCAATTCAAATTTGTTATGGAATGTAGTTATAGGAAATATAATTTAAATACTAATACATTAACATTTTTAGAATATTTTACCCCTATTAATTTATAGATGATTCACTTTATAATTGATATCGTTACAAAATCTCTGTATGTATTTTTTTATTTATTTAAATTTCAAGAAACTGAATCGAAAAAACGGTAAAGCAAGGGATCTTAAATCTATAAATCTTAATTTATAGTAAAAGTTTTCTCGAAATAAAATAACACAATAAAAATACACTTTTATTGAAAAGTCATGCACATCTACAATTTGTTTTCTAAGAGTAACAATGTGATATCGTGCTATTTTCAAATTATCTATCCAGTCTGCTTCATGTTTGCGTCTTAACTAAATGTGTGCAGTCAGCAGAAGTTTATTTTAAAAATGTTTAAAATAAAGACTCAACAACAGATTTAAAGGACATAATTTGTAGCACAAGAATTGTACTTTTATTTTCATTACAAGTTTAAAATCTTATAATGTTTTTTTTATCTTAGGATGGAACAATTTGTAATATAAATAAATCACTTATTTAAAATTATAGCAATGTTATATATTCAAATGTATATGAAATGCTTTACATTCTCAGCCATAATCTAAAAAATAAAATTATAATATCTATATTGGGAATGTAAACAGGATTTATATTGGTGGACGTTTTAAAACTACTATATAATCTTTTATTGATTAGATCAAAACTCATTCACCTCCATCCATTTCCTCTATATTTCAACAATACTGTTAAATCAAAAAATACTTCAGAACAAATACATTATTTTTTTAATACTTATAGTATCAAAATATTATACTGATGTCTTTTTAACCTAAAGAATTTTTAATTATAACTCCATTATAATGCACTATGAAATCATAAAAGCAAACAAAAATCTGTAAACAAGCAATAATATAATTCTCTATATTCAAGAAATATATTTTTTATGGTGTATTAAGTTATCTATTTTGTTATCAACCTGCCGACAGCACACATGACGCTCCGTTTTATTTCTATACATATACAAGGATACAAAAGAAATCATTAAATTAATATTTTCATACAAAATATAATATTACAATATAACCCTAAATGCGATGCTGGCACTTAGGTGAAACATACATAATAGCCTTACATCAATATATTATTATGATTGAGACAATTACATAGTTTATAAAAGACATGGGTGACTATTTTAATATCTTCAATAGTATACAAGTCAATACATTTATTATGCAATGATGAAATATAATCTACACATAAACCTGATAGCTAGGCCAATTGATTTATTTCGGCTTTTAAAATTTATTTTAAAAATAAACCATATTAATAGAAATGCGATGGAAAAAGTTAAAAAAGAAATGTAAAAATTTGAGCGTAATTAGTGCCAGCATCTACTATGATTAATGTAGGGTGTTACCCTGATATCGATTTTATATTTTAGTACATTTAATTATTTTGCAACACAGTGAATGTATTAAATAATGTTGAAAAGGCCTTTGATATAAATAATGGTAAAAATTATTGCCACGAACTGTATAGAAAATGCTGCTTAGAAATGTAAAAAACTGACAATATATATTGCAAAATAATTAATGGTTCCTTCCTTGTTTTTTTGGAATACTTGAAGTAAAATCTAATATTTACATATTATATACAGGTATTATCTATAACATGAGAAATTAACATCTATAGTTGGAGTTCGAAATTGCATTAGGCTTTATTTGTATTAGTTTTATAATTACCATCTCAGATTTTGTAGAAGATCATTCGATTCCAAGAGAACAAAATATATTGGAATGATTGTCATAAAACATTAACATATTATTTCGATATCATGCTATTTTGTATTAGCAAATTTTTTACATATTTTAATATGAAGATTTTTCTAATATATTCTTGTAGACGTTCAAAGATTTTACATATATTTTTTACTTGGCACAGTGTTATAATATAATTTTGTTTTTTGCTTAATTTTACAAATTGATAATGAAAAAAAAAATTAATGCGTCAATAAAAAAGATACTTTTTATAATATTTGTTTTACTCACCTACATCAATAGCAATTTTTTTACCAGGAAAAATGGTGTCTATAACTATTTTTTTATAATAAACATGCATACTAACATAGGGTCAAAAAATTACAAAATGTCAGAAACAATGGCGATAAATCTTGGAACAAATCTTAAAAATTAAATTTGTAGTAGGTTTTAAAATTAGAACCGTCCTTGTAGTTATACATTTGACTAGAAAAATATTATAGAAACAATTACATACGTACAAAATGTAATATTTTACATAATATTATACTAAATTCGAATTGTTCACACAACGGCTTTTGTATTAAGTCCGTATTTATGTATTAAATGAGCATATTTACAGTACTATCTCCAAATTCAGTCGCTTTATCACTTTTTTAGCGTCTAA
Source organism: Danaus gilippus (assembly GCA_018231785.1). Taxonomy (NCBI): domain Eukaryota; kingdom Metazoa; phylum Arthropoda; class Insecta; order Lepidoptera; family Nymphalidae; genus Danaus; species Danaus gilippus. Next base: position 7,975 of record DVQO01000721.1, on the reverse strand, counting down.
AATGCCCTGTTTACGCGTTATCGTTCCGACGACGTCGTCAGATATCATTTGCATCACCTACATAACCTTCATCTGGGCTTTCGGAGCACATATCTGAAGCACATTTAGCATTTGACACTTGAGGCAATGGTTTCAACCCGTTTTCAGTCACTTCTATTGTATTTCTGGCATCTGTTGTTTGAGTATCGACACACCTGGTTTCAACTTGGTAGCACCGTCCTGCCCCTTCAGGCATTCCCATAGGGACCATTACTGCACAAGTACCTTTTGGGTTCCAAGTTGAACATGGTTCTGCCGGTACACAGCATTGTATTGGTTCAGTTTTATAACCTTCAGGTGGGGAAGGTACAAACTCTTCGTTATAATACACTGTTCCCGTTCCTACAAAAGCAATTTGTCGATTTCGTGGCACAGGATACCCTTCTAGGGTACGTCGTACGTTAGTGGCGTTAAAAGGTTCGAAATTTTGACAAGTTGGTGGGGGTGTAGCATTAAACTCTGTATCTTTGGCAAATTTGCATACTAATTTTTGTCCTTTAGGCCTATTATGTGGTAATGTTTGATAAAATGGTCCAACTACGGAGTAATTTGACATCATTGGTGGACGACATGGATGTTTTGGAAGGCCAAAGTCGTAAGGGTACCCTTCGCTGTCTAAGAAGCAACCAGGATTAAGATGAACATCGGCGGAATGTTGATACAGAGCGTTAGGAGGCATACTCATAGGAGGCATGCTATTCAAATTTTGCTGATCTTGCCACGTAACTTGACGAGGTACTGTTGATGTAGTAAATGTAGTCTCCTCTTCTAAAATATCATTAGTACTTTGCGTTTTGTAAACGGAAAGCACGGTATTCTCATTTTGTGCGTTGTTAGCGACAGTTTCCGCGTCACTAATTAAGTCGGGATTTCTGTCGACAAAGCCTTTCATATTATTGCTTTGGTATGTATTGCTTGACTCGTAATCCCTATTCGTCTGCAATGTATAATGCAAAGCATGATGAGAATGTGCGTTTACTATTAAACTTCCGTTATTTTTTGGCAAAGATCCGTTACTGCGATTCGATGGTAAAATTTGATTGGAAAGTGCCACATCTTTTCCACTTTCCTTTTTCTTGCGACTTTTGGTATCAGTTTTAAACTTCAATAAAACAACTGCTATTATAGCAATCAACAAAACAAATATAAGAAAAATTATAGTTATTATGACTACTACATGTCTGTGTGGAAATGTCACCACGATGACAACAGGTTCTTCTTTAATCAAAATATTTATAGTATAATTAGAATGAATTCTTCCTGCAGAGTTTTCCGCTAAACATGAATATGTACCATTATCATCATTTCCAATATTTATTATAAATAGCTCACTCTTTTTATCTATCACGCCACTTTCTATATAAAAGACGTGATGAGGTTCAATGGCAGATGTTGAATAGTTTCGAATAAGTTGCCCTTGAAAATACCATTGTATTTTAGCTTCTGGTATGGCTTTGACAAAACACTCTAAAGTTATATTGTTTCCAATTGTAGTTTCTAAGTACAGTGACGTAGGTGTTATTTTTGGTAAGCATGCCAAATCGAATTCATTTACGCTCGTAATAGTTCGTTTTTTCAGTCGCTCAGGTAGTGAACAGACGGGTTCGACAGCGTGTGGCATATTGAAATTCAACAGCCAATTATGTAAATCTCTCAAATTACAATCACAATTCCAATTATTATTTTCAAGATCTATTCCACGAAGCGTGTCCGGAAATAAATTTTCGCCTTGAATGTTTGATAATCTATTACCGTTCAGTCTCAGCCATTCTAAATGTTTCAAACCGGCAAAGGCCTGTGGCTCAATTGTCTCAACTTTGCAGTTGCTTAATTCTAATGTGTTCAAATAGGATAGATGCTGGAAACATTGTGTTTTAATACTGGTAATAGGATTATTATTTAATGAGAGTCTCATTAACGATGGAAAAAAAATGAAATTGCTAGATGGAATTACAGTAATGTAATTATTAGATAGATCCAGTTCAACGAGATTTGCCAAACCCCTAAAGGCGTGGTTATCGATTTTCTGTAAACGACATCTCTGAAGATAAATTTTCTGTAAGTCCAATAGTCCAAGTTTATGAAATGTTTCCTTTTGTAGTACTTGTAAGTCATTTCCTGTAAAATCTAATACCTGTGTCTCGGAGTCTAGAGAGTTTGGTATGCCTTTCAAGTCTTTGTCAGTACACTCAACGTAACGCTTACCATTTTTCCATTTACATACGCACTGAGTAGGGCAAGCAATTGCCGGGAGCAGGATGCAAGTAGTACATAAGGCTATTAGCCTGACATCTAGACTCCGTTTGACTTTCATTTTGCCTTAAGGCATTCGAACATTGGTGAAGGTGACAAGCATTATCTGTAACAAAAGAAAATCGATGTTGAATTATTGTGGTTCGTTAACTCAATTTCTTACTTGATAGCAGTAAAAGTTATTAAATAAAAAATGTATCGATTTTTAAGTCGAATTACCACCACATAATATTATTCTTACGTAAAATAAATATATTAGTTAAAGTCAGTCAACATTTTTGCTTTAGACATATGTATTTATTTCTTTCAAAATTATATTTTTATGCAGAATATAGAAATTTGAAAACATTAAAATACTAAACAGTTATCTTAAATATAGCTGGCATTCATTCATATTTATTTTTAACAGAATCTTCAAAGGAATACAGAAAGATAACAATTATACTTGAGAGATAATTTAAACAAAATTCCAAATTAAAACTCATGAGTAAACAAGGTTGTTTGTTTCGAATTAGCCTTCACATTTGGAGTGTGTTGGTGATGGGTTGTCATTTCCATGTTTTATACAGACCTTAAAACATTTCAAAATTACCTTATTTCGTGATTAAAACAATCTCTTATAAATAAAGTTAGTTACACGTCCGAGTTATCATTATGTTTTATAATAATAAGAGATGTTTTTGATAGCCGCGATAGAAGTCAAGTTTTTATTGAACGTATAAGTGGCCATAAAGAGTTAACTTTATTATATGCTTTCACGTATTCATTGTTTTGTTTCAGATGTCACAAGAAACAATACTTGTTTGATGTTTTAGTAACTTTTATGGCCTCAAAAAAAATCATATTGTTTTGGCAAAATTCAACATTATTTTGTATCTGAATGTATTTTATCGAAGGAAAATCTGCATTCAGTTCCCACTTGGCTAGTTTTTTCACCGACATCTTCCAAAAGCTTATATTATGTATGCAATGCATTATTTATATCGGTCGACCCATTTCTTTCTATGTTAGTTGGTTTCTTATTTGTTGTTTTCTGAGCTATTGTTTTGTGAAAGCCGTATCAGATACGTTGAGGTAGTATTTTTAGTTCATTTCCTGTTGGTTATTGTAAAAACAATGAGGTTTTTTTATTTGATATAATATTTATCCTTTTTTGAATCATCACTTTGGTCAAAACTCTAACCATATTCATATGTTTATAGCTATTATATATAAGAAATTAAAATATATGTTAAAACTTTCTTATATAACAAAGTATTTTAAGAAACATAATATATCTATATATATATTTATACAAGACAGCAGTAAAGTTATAAGAATATGTATGTATATTATACAACGGAGATTACATGAAATATATTACATTTAACAACACCAAATATATTCGATAATACGAAACGAAAGCATAAAATAAAGTTGGCCAGCAATTCGGCTTGATTCGGGACATAAAACGATCCTTCTTTGACAGCGCTCCGCAACCTTCAATTCATCTCTTAGATAATGTCGAAGTTGAACCCTCCAAAATATTTCATTCGATATATTTGTATGTGTGTATAAATTGGTATAAAATATTCGATATTTAGCAATTCATGATATTGTACTTTACAAAACTGATCCTAAAAATCTTACCCCAAAAATTCACATACTTTTATTTATATTACACTTCAAAATTGTTAAACGTATGTTATGCAACAATTTAAATCTAAAGTTATCAATAAAGACATACGTCTATTTAATTTTAAGCATATTTAATTTCCTTTATGTCGACAATTTCACGTCTTGTTATTTCTATTTATTGTTAGAACTACGATACTTTAACTAAATTATTAATTTAGAATACCAATTAAGTCTAGGGTAAACCAAAAATTAAAAGTTTTAAATAATAAAAAATTATGCATCTGCTTTATTAACATTTCGGACAGTATTGGAATATATTAACATACTGTTTATGAAATGATGAGTTCCTCACTGAATTATATAACGAGCTTTATGACTTTAGATGAACTAAAATTAAAAATAACGTTATAAGTTAAAATTTAATTAAAAACAACATCCCTATATCAACATCCTTATATATATTATCTCCTTCTTCTTCTTGGCAAGTTCCCAACTATAGCCAGGGTCTGTCTTATAGTCAGGGTCTGCCTGTAATAATAATATAATGATATTTAATTATGAGAACCTAATAAACGAGAAAAACATTCTAATAATGTTATAATATTTTATTTATATTTGCAAATACTTTTAAGTATTTGGGGACAACTTATAATCACTTCTAATTTAACCATTCAAGCTATGTATCCTTTATTTAGACGTTGCCTGTAACAATAGTATCGCAGACAATCCCAGAGGCATGTGTCGCGACGTTTGGAATATTTAATGTGGCTGAATAATTCAGAGTAAATAAATTGTCTAATATAACTTATTTATTAACATGTTTAATGTACAAGTATGTTTTATATTTGACTTTGAGGAAAACAAGCATTATAAGTAAGACGTATTTATGTGTAAGATTAAATGTTGTAAGTCAAAAAACTCAATCAATTGTTTGTTTGAAATTTTGATTATATATGTAGTAAATGGATTCACCATTTCGTAAATTATTTGTTTTTAAACGAAGAATAATTAAATTTACCACAGGTTTTGGTTGACACAAAATTTTATATATTTTAGACTTTAACTCCATACTAATAAGATATCTGTTGAAGTTGTTTGATCTTTACAAGTACGCAACTGATTTGAAGGAATATGATTTCAGTAATAAGCTTAACTACAATAATATAATAATATATATATAATTTAAGTAACTTAAATTGAAGTTAATTAATAACTAATATAATTAAAATAACTAACATGTTAAAAATTTGTGAGTAATTCACTCCAAACGTACTAAGAAAATTCGATTATAAATCTAATAAAAAAATAACTAAATATATATGTAGTCATGTTTTTATCAAATTAGATTAAGACCGCGGTTGTTCAGAGCAAATGTAATAAGCCTATTAATTAATTGTTAATGTCATTAGTATCAGCGACAGGCCGTATTAATTGAATGGTTTTGTCCCAAGTAAAACTGTTAAAAAGATTAATGATATTGATATATTCGTCAAGCCATGTATTAATCAATGTTTTACTTATTTCTTTGATTGGCTTAAAATATTCTAAACGGTCGTATGCTTGACTAAAAATATGTAGATGTGATGCCTATTGTGTCAGGATAGTTTCAGTGACAACAATTAGTACAATTCGTTTTGTTCCCATTTCGTAGAAGGCTGTATCTGGATCATGATTTTTTACATCGTGTTAGTGGTTTATCTTACTTCTTGTATTAAAAATGTGGGTAATTACTTAATTTGTATCATTCATTCATTATTTAAAGTATGTCAAAACTATATATTTTAGACGGAATATCTTAATAATATTGATCTCAACTATTTTCAAATTGCCATACAGTATGGATGACAATGACAATAATATTCACAACAAAAGTAGAAAGTGTTTTTATTTAAAAAAAAATGGAATAAAACCACAGGACCTTAGAAGCCCTTTAACAGTATCCAAACATGTGGGAAGGCGGGCCCTAGACAATCGCTGCGGGGGTTTTTAAATTCTTAATAGGTGGGACTGCGCTCCATTACTCGCTTGCAGATTCTCCCTTGCATTTGTTTGTTTAAGCCCTGAATGATGAACAAAAGGAACCGACTGAAGTAAAATAATTTATAGCTGGTACATTCAAGTTAACTTTAAGTTCAAAAAATTTATACATTGAACAATACGTAACTTATAAAAGTATTTTATAAAAGCATGATCGCCGGTAAAGTCTGCGAAGTTTCTCCAGACGAAATACGAGTCGTGCAAAAGTCAAAGAGAAAATTTCAAATTCCACGCCCGTACTTTAGACGCTGGGTCATAAATATACAAATGAAAATAAACAAGATACGGTGGCAACCACACAAGAAAATGTGTTTGGCGTTGTTTCACACATACATTGAGTCCACATTGGTCTGTTATCAAGTAATATATTCTTGTGAGCTCTATAACCTATTTTATCATAATCTTATATATTTAGAAGCATTGAATTTTCCATTTATCATATATATTTAAGTTTTTCTCATAAGTAATTTAAGTGTATTAAATTTTGTTGGTATTATCATGTTTATTAAATATGATTTTTCACATAGAAATATGAAAGCGAAGGACGTCGCTCGCCAATCACAAGTTATCTAAAGCCACTGTGAACATAAATGGAATCGATGAAATCGAGTCCAAATGTCAAAGCGTACGATCAACTGCAGCGCTTTTGATGTGATTCCTATTTCTATATGTATAAAATACCCGATGTCTTTGATGTTAGACAAGGAATGAATATAAATATGTAAACCATTCATATAATATTTAAAGGTGCTCCATTTTTGAGTTTGAAAAAGAATGATTAAATAAATTCAATCTTAATATTAAATTACGTAATAATATGGGAATTGTAATAAAAATTGGCACCGTACATCGAATGCGATGTCAGTTCCATCCCTAGTAACTTAAGTTGAGACCGGGGCCTTGCGTGATCTGAAATCTGAGAGGGAAAATGGAGTTTTAATCTCTAAGTTTCGTCATACCTATCTCCCCAAGTTTTTGACAAAATCGATTAATCTGAGGGGTTCTTCAACAAGAAATGCTCAGGACGCAATCATGTTCGTGAAATAAAATAAATGTTCTGTGAAAGATTTAGACAAAAATTTACGTAGTTCTTTCAAGATGTTATAATTAAAAATTTGTGTTATTTATAACTTATATCTGGATAGAAAAGTCTTAATACCATAGTAAAGCGAAGTAATATTAGGAGTTAAATTTTATGACAAAGCAGATACAGCGTCATTGTGACACACGACGAAACATCTCAACCAATAATTCAATGTTCTGCCGATTGTTTAATAAGTACGATAATTATTATCCTTTATAATTGCAAATTTTCCGTTATTTCAGGCTAAAGTTCATTTCTTTTTAGAAATATACAAGTATTATAAGTGCTGAAACGTTTTATGTTATCAAAAAGAAAGAATAAAATAAAAAATTGTGTAGTCATAACTAACTTTTTAGGCGTTCTATCGAATCAAACAGAATTTTTTGGAACCAAATAGCGAGTTTCAGGATAATTTCGTAGACAGTAGTGTAATTTTTACATTCCTTTATTGAACTTTCAGCTCGTAGCTTTAGTAGAAGTAGGACTTATACAGGAGATAAAATAAGTTTTTAATATTTTTATTAGTTAATAGTGTAAAGGCAACTGTTTATAATTTAATAACTAAAAAGGCTTTATTTGCACGTCCTTGTCAGTTTTCTATGAATTGACATCCATCAACAAACATTCCAAATAAAGAGCATTTTAGGCTTCAACGATCATATATTTATTGGGCTATTTGTTTGATATGTCTTTTTCGATATCAAACATGTCCTTATATGAAGGGTAATGAACGGAAATTTGTAATGTTAATGTAATGTAATTTATAGGAAAAAGTAGTAATATAACTGGAAAAAAATTATGTTTGATGTTTTTGGTCATTAAATGTAAAAAAAATTGGGAAGATTTCGTGGAATTTTTGAAGTTGCTTAATGTAAGAAAAATCTTAACATTCATATTTTCAGCACAAATTAAAAATTAAAGATCATGAGATTTATTTAAGGGTAA
>DVQO01000720.1:0-13745 GCA_018231785.1 Danaus gilippus | reverse complement strand
AAAATCTGCCGGAAGTCACTATTCCACGCGGACGGAGTCGTGGGCAAAAGCTAGTGTGTGCATAAAATATTCATGTTAACTTGAAAAAAAAAAATTATCTTTACGAAAATTATAAATATTGACGTTGAATGCCCACAAAAATCAATTGAGTGAATTTAGGGGAAACGTCCAGGGTTTTAGTCTAAATATCAGAATAAAACAAACTCTATAATTTATTAAGAAATTAAGTGAAGTGTTTTAGGCTAAATCACATATATTAGCCACAAGTCTTAAATGAGATGGATTGGAGCTATTAGTTCATCATTAGCTTATCAGAGCCCACTGCTGAGCATCGGCCTCTTCTCACATGGAGAAGATTTGAGCATTGATCACCATTCACCACGCTTGATCAAGACGGATTGATGATTTCAAACTTATAATTAGAAATTATAAGTCCAGGTGGAAACCTAGTGAGGAATCACGATGTTTTTCTTCACCGTTTATCAGTAATGTCTAAATATTCTTAGAAAGTACACATGTCTCGGAAAAATTACATTGGTACTGCCCAGGTTTCAAACTCGCTTCCTCGTACACGAGAGGCGCGGGCCTTTAACCACTAGGCCACCACGACTTAACTAGCTATTGGTTAGCATACATATTTTTTAAACAACGTTGTTTTTTACCTTTAGAAAAGAAGAATATAATTACAAAGTAACCAATTTAAAAAAATTGTCATGGGAATAAAAATAATTGTTAAAAGTATCAACGAGTTTAAAGGATGCAACTTTTTTTATTCCACAGTAACTTACAGTTAATATCTGGAAAGTTCTGTATAATTTTTAACTCGTACCAAAATATAACAATCAACAGTAGTATCGATTTAGTTTAGATTACTTATTTTAGGTTTACATATTAGGTAAAATATTCTTATTTGTTTAGTAAGGGATTGAGATTCTCCTTGCATCTGCCTTTTTGCACGTTTCTCCATGGGGTCAAAGCTGGATGGTTACATTTAGCAGGACTTCTCCAAATGTGAAATAAGTATTCCACATAAACCAGACTTGAGCATTCACAGACGAAATCCTTTGGGGCGTGGGGCAGCTTTATCTTCGCGAGGCTACCGACTTTTCGAGAATATAGAGTATAGATTTTTCTTGCAGCTTTAGTCTTGGACTTAAAGAACTGCTCGAAGTTTTAATAGACACCTGGATGAATTCTAAGGAAAACTAAAAATATAGGGTCGAGGGGCATAATCCTCTCCTGACATTGAAAAAGCAAGTCTGCTTTTTGATGACATTAAAAACACATAAGTATTCACTCGCCCCCTCGAAGAATAATTGAAGTGTGAAGTTAACACGCTCTGCAATGGTCAACCTAGATACAATCGTCATGAAATACAGTATCAGAGAGATTTCAAGCTTCATTTGATCCCGGCTGCCCCTAAGATTGGATTCATAACTGTCTATACTTCGCAACATTCATATACATACCTAAAGGTCATATGTTATACATTAATGAAAAAATGTAAGCGATGTAAAGAATCATCATCATCATCATCATCAGCCGGAAGACGCCCACTGCAGGACATAGGCCTCCCCCAAGGATCTCCACGACGACCGGTCTTGATGTAAAGAATATGTCCATTAAATTAGACTTTTAACTTTTACAATATGATGTCTACTCATAGCAGATTTTATCTTTTTTAATTTAGACAAAATAATTATACTTAACTTGTGATGATCATTGTTATTGCGTTTTTATTTTTTAAGGCGTTTCTGTCAGTGTTTGATTGGTCTGGTTTTTAGTAGTGATTGTTTTCAAACGTTGATTTAAATCAAAATAGCAAAGTAATTTGTGTTTGATATAAAAATTAAAAGGCGTCTAAGTCACGGAAATTATAATAAAAGCTTTTTATTTTAATAAGCTATTTAAAAATAGGCTTACTTTAGCATTTTTTGTAATATTTAAAATTGTATTACTTACAGCTTTTTATACTGTCATCAAAACAAGTTGTTACAATGGTCTATAAGGTTTTTGAAGATTACATTATATTACTCTTTTACTAAAGGGGTTAGTGTAACAAAACACGGTTGAATTAAACATTGGAAATGTGATATCTTACTCTAATCATATTGCTGTACTATTTTTTTATGTGAAATTTATTTAAAGAAGTTTTAAGTGTATAGTTTTGTCCTATTAGTTTTTTCAATATGTTTTTTTTAATTCAATACATGAAATTGAAATTATTTAAAATTTAAACAATTAAACAGTGAACAGTTATGAAAATTTAAAACTGATAAGATAAATAATGTTTATTTTAATTAAGACCGTTTTAAGATTTTTCAGTGTACCGAGGTTAACTCAAATGATTTATCTTATAAAAAACCATACAAATAACTCAAAGTATTTTATCCTTCTTTCTAATTTTATGACAAACTATTTTCATTAAAATATTTGGTTTATCTTTGGTATCAGTTTGCTTGATGTGAAACATTTATACATTGGTATTTAGATCAATGGATATACATCATTTATCGCCAAATCAATATACGGGAAAACCTTTATACATATAACAAACTAAAAAGATAAATACTTTCTGCAATATTTAGAACAAATCGCCCGTATAATGTCGGTATGACAAGTAGGCTGTGTCATCAAAAGGATATTATGAAGATTTCAAACTTATAACACGCATTTTTTTCCAAACAATTAGACCCATATGTATCGGTATTATTTTTTTAAAGAATTTCCAGCATGTTAGGAAAGTTCACCATCACCTAAGAAAATACATATTAGTCAAGAATGTTCATCATCATCTTTAAATTTTTATGAAATAAATGAATAAATATTCGGTATCTTTGCTTAGTGTTGATAATTATAACTATCAAAAAAATTGTTATCTAAAAAGTATTATTTCATTTTTCATAGTATTCAACACAACTATTTTAATGAGTTCATTGAACCGTATTTTAATGACTATTGAAGAAATATAAAGAAACTAAAATGTCCAATAGATAATAACAGGCTATATGGAAATATTTTTATAAATAACTATATTATCAATACCTATACTGTTTTTTAATTTTAATTTTGTTATGATCAGTTTGTAATCTTGCTAATTATAATATATGTATATAATATGGTTTGGTACTAAATTAGGAATAAATTGAAACAAACGTAATATATTGATTAGTAATAGAGAAAAGTTGTTTTATTTCAGTTAAAGTATGATAGTTTACACAGGTTACATATATAATATAAAGTAGTTAGTAGTATCTCAGAGATACTTAATTTTTATGAAGCCAGTAGTGCATTTGGATTTCCTTATTGGGATTATCTTTAATGGCTTGAAGAATTGTCTCTTTAAATGCTTGTTCGTCATCATTCAAGTAATCTGGTAGAGATTGGAGGACTACTATATGGCCTTCAACGAATTCCTTGTCAGAAAGAAAATCTTTTAAGGTTTCTAATTTTTCCATTTCACTATATTTGTAGTATCTTAATATCCGATTAAGAGCTTTTAAGAAAAGAAGATAAATTGATGGAAAATATTTTGTTATATCCTCCTTAAGGTGTTGTAGACAGAGGTCGCTGAACTTGTGCACAACATTTTTACGCAGTTCTTTAAACAGATCATCACAGTCACTAGACGCTATGGACGTTATGGAACCTTTTTTCTTTTCTTCCTTAACAACTTCTTCTAAAATACTCATGAATCTTAAAGCCATCTTTTGGACGGTTATCAAAATGTAGTTTTCCGTCTCTGGTAAATTCTTTTGTAGAAACTTTAATATTTCGTCGAACATCTTAGTAGGAAAGACTAGGTCATTTTTCAATACTATATCAAAGTTATCGGACAGATATTTGATGATTTCGTATGTATTATTTCGTACGTGGTAAGCCTTAGCGTGTTGTTTATCCCACTCGGTAATTGAACGTTCCAGCATTGGTAACAGGAGTTTTTTATATCTAGACATCTGTGCCTCTTCGGTCTTTGTAGATAGAAGGAAGCTGGCGACGAATTGTGCGTGAGGATAGTACTGTTTACTGAACATTTTTTCAAAGGAATTCATGAAGATGCTTGCAACGAAATCATCATCTAGCTGTACCATAATGTCGGTCATGCTGTATATCATGTGGTCAACTAAACTTTCGCAATTCGCCTTTACGGGTAAGGAACTCAGGAATGCATAACCTTTCATCCAGAAATCACCTCTTATACACATAGGAACGTCTTCAAATTTACTCAGACAAGTATATATTTTTTTGTCCTCCTCCGATGTTAAGTTCTCTATGAACATCTTAAGTAATTCCCATTTTTTCTTTATAGTGTCCTCGTTCCTTTCTTTACAGAGCATATTAAAGTTCTGCACAAATATATCAGCTCTAATACTGCTATTTTTATTTGATTTCCAAATATCAGATAAAATTTGCTTAAGGTCGTCGTGTTTGAGCTTCAGAATTGCAGTTCGGATACCGTGTTTTTGTAAGGATACCGGAGCGTTGACTAGTTTAACTAGATTCTTCTCTACATCAGCACTACTCATGTTGTAAAGTATAGCGTTTAAGGATGGCAACGCGTATTGTAAGTAATCCCCTTTAGCGTACAGCAACGCCATTTCCAGGGATGGTTGGGGTCTTGCAATGTGTAGGCACATTCCTAGAAACTTGCGAATATTTAGCTGCACCTCGTCATGTTGGCTCCAATCAATTTTCGATTCCGAAGGGACATATTCCTTTATAATTTCCGTTACCTCTTTTTGTGGCAATAAAGTAAATAGACCCGTCATAAACGGTTTATGGTTATAATTTTGTTTGAGATTATTCATAAGCATTTCCTTGAATGATTTCGCTAATGAATGCGGCCAATAAATACGAAGCTTTTTGAAAAACGGATCCAAATTTGTATTGTCTTTTAATAGTTCATTGATTTTAACTCTATGCTCTTCCACCAACTTGGGGTCATGCTTTAAAGTATTAACCACAGTCGCTTGTTGTGGACAGAGTAACAGCGATTCTTTGAAAAGAAGTTTTTTCCATGATTTTTGTATTTGGTAGAGACTTGAAATGTCTATATTCCATTCCGTGTTCTTTTGTCTTACAGCAATCAGCTCTTTGATCTTTTCAAGTATTAACGGATAATCCTTCAGATGTTTATCCCAATCATTAAGCAAATTCATAATATACTCGACGTTGCCAAAAGTTTCAAGGAATTGTTTTTCAGTTTTTATTTCTTTATTTTGTATCTTAGAATTCATATAATTGAACAGATAGTTGAATACTTTAATGTTTTCTTCTTTCGTAAGATTATTTTTGTAATTGCTCAATGTTTCGAATTCAAATTTATCTTCTATAACTTTAGGTACTTCCTCATCATTGATAATACAATGCAATAGCACCGTTATGACGCATGATTGGACATGTTTATCTGTTTCACTGAAAACTTCCATGCTGGTGAAAATGTCCTTCAAGTAATGCCAAGTTTTCTTGTCGAACTTGTAAGCATTCGTTTTCCGAAGCACCGTGTTTATAAACTGTAATTTAAATTTAAACGGCTCGTTGATGTGATTCTCTCTGTAGTATTTCAACAGTGAGTAAATGTTTTGCATATTACGACCAGCTGTAGTCAGTATCACTGACAGGATCGCGATCCGCTCACTCGGATTCGATTCCGTTCGGATTAATTTTTTTAGATCCGTGAAGGCAGTACTGAAGGGTGCAAATTCATACCAGGAGTATATATTTTGTGATGTGCCTGAATTAGGAATAACAGGACAATTCATTTGATCGCATCGGTATGGGACGAAATCGTCGCAAACTTCCTTCTTGTATTGCTTGTCAATGAACATCTTTTTGATGTATTCGAATCTATTCTCAGATGGCAATCTGCTTAAAAAGTATTTCACCTTATCATTCCCACCCCAGGAGCCGCATAGTATTTTGTTGTTGACATTTTTCAATATAAAATCTTGTGCCTCCTCTTGTGATAAACATTTGGCAAATGTAGCTAAATCGATACAATTGGAGTATCTTTCCAAATTTTTCATGACACGCTCTCGACATTTTGTCATTAATATCTTTGTATATTTGGCCTTGAAGTAAGGCATGTCATTAGCGTGCATAGCTTCGATGATGTCCAGATATTTATCGACATCGGTTTTCATGATGAACATGGCTTGGAACAACGCTTCTCTCTTGTAATACTGTTTATTGTGGCGACAGTAGATTTCCAGGAAGGACATGGATTTTTCGCAGAGTCTTTTAATCAAATCATTACTTATTTCGCAATCATTTGCGTGCTTTTCTAAAACCTTTTCTATGAATGAGTTCGAACAATGAGGCAGCCATTTCATTGCTGTTTTCAGGTCGCTGTCTTTGTAATAGTTATAAAATTCTTCTACACGCTTTTCGTCTTTGAGGTTTAGTCTTATATGTAATACAAGTTTGTTGAAGGCTTTCATTGTCATCTGTTGTTTGAGGACATTGAACAAATGATCTGGATTTATGATATTAGCATATTGTTCTTCGGTGACCAACCAAGTGTTTTTCTTAATAGCTCTAGTGACGTAAAGCATATCATGGCATTTCAGAACTTTAAGAATAAAATCAACATTCCGATTCTTGCTCGCTATATCGATTTTAAACAGATTATCGATGTCGGAATCTTCGAAGTTTAAATCGGTAATTTCAGTTTCTTTGGTTTCATCTGTCTCGTTGACTATTTTGTTGTACTTTTGATGGATTTGTCCTAAAGTTTCACCTTCGATTATCAGAGGAGCCATTATGGATACCTGAAAGAATTATAAAATTTTGGTAAAATTAATTGTTTTCAAACGGAAGTGAATATCCATTGATTATTTTAGCAAGGAATTTTTACTTTTTACCATTATACTAGATCAATCCTACTTTGTTACTGTTATGTAGAAGATTTAGATATTTTATATCTATCAAAACACACTTGTAAAACCACTTAACAGTATCAAGTGGGTACCTATATTAAAATAAAACCACTATAGAACAAAACTAATTCGTTAATTTGTTTTTCAATACAACCGATACAACTTATATTATACTAAGTAAAGTATGGTATTTGTAGTATTAAAGTAAAGGTACTTTTAATTAATTAAACAATAAGGTCCAATAAGCTTAATTTTTAAATACGTACACGAAATTATTAGTGCACATGAATATATAATTCGACTTAAGACAAAGAATTTCAACAAAAAAAGGTTCTTATTATCCAGATTTAAATATCATTGATAAGTAAATTATTATCTTTACCACGAATTATGATTATCGAATCGTTTGCTGTCAAAACCTATATCATAATAATGGCGCAATGCAAACACGCGTAAACTAACTAAAACACTTTGCCGTTATAGAATAAAATCTGATACACATATAACACTTACCTTAATAGACTTATCCGTGTATTTATAACAAATATTATTACTTATTTCGGTTAAATGTTGTATTTCATTTATAACCACACTACTTTCAATAACATCACACAGTTTTTGTTACTTGCCCGTTGCCGGCCAGCCATGAGTCAGAGAGGCCGCAAATAATGATTGTCTTTGTACTCTTTCTCATAGTACGAACAAAATGAGACGGAAGATATATCCAACTTACCGAAAAATAGTCCTTATTGCAATATACTTAAAGTTGCTACATTGACTCTATTGGGTTTTTGTTATCTGAATAGATGTGGATGTTCTGATATTAACATTGAACAGGCCGATTGTGATTAATATCGTAAATGAATGCGTGGATTTGTTAAAACTATTATAATATTATATTGTACTAAAATACCTACATTGAAATCAATTGTATAAATTTCTATACAATCCTTATTCACAACAGACTAGAACCATTGTAACATATTCGTTTTATTAAGCTTTAGATGCATCTGGATACTAGCATTCAGAAAAAAGATATAATATGTAAAATATTCTTCCATATATCGAATAAATCTTTAGTTTCCACAATCTTCTATGACATTTTATGCCTCTTTTTGGCTTGGCCCCATTTTTATGTATTTTCTAAGGATACTGGGAGGTTCGTCATTATCAACTAAGCCAATAATTAGGCTTTAAAGACATCCAAGCAATAGTTTTTAAAAGGCATCCATACTTCAACATGGTTTTGATAATTTAATAAGTTTATTTTGAAAAACAATTTTATTTGGAGTAGGTAGGTCGGTACCTACCTAAATTTTTATATAACATCGTTATCAATTTTATCTTAATAAATTATAGGAAAGTACTATGTTAGGCTTTAAAACTTAATAATACTACTTTCTTATTCTTTTACAAAAATAAACTCTTCTTTCGTAATAACTGAGGACGAAAATCGACAGGAACATTATCTGAGCACAAAATACATGTGGTACCTTTATACATATATTTTTATCTCAAAAGATGGTTATAACATAAAGCTCTTGTTATATTATTTCTTAGTAGGATATATAACTAGAGATATAAAACTCAAAAATGGAGTTCATTAATGAATGGAGTTTCTACGTGAGATGGAGTGCAATAAAGGTAATGATTCAGTATTTCGATTATAATATATACATACAAAAATTACAAAATTAAAGACACAACCAGCAATATACAATGTTTGTGAATTAAAACTCTTTTATTTATGTCAGTATTGTTAGGAATCGTTAAAATACACGAATGCGGTCTAAATTCCAAAATTTAAATAAAAAATATGAATTCTTCTAACGCTTACATTAAACTATTTTCCTCATTTGATAAAACAAATTTTTTCATGACTCCCCTCGATGAGTCATAGGAATTCTGGTTGTATTTACAAAAACATTATATATGTACAATTGTACGTCTATAAAGTCGGAAAACGAATTGTTTTTATAGCATTACATTGAGTTATTATAAACTGTGGATGTTACTGTAAAATATAATAAAATACCTGCCGATAATGCGATAAATAACGGATCAGTACAAATGTACTTAAAATGTATTAAACGTCGAATGACCGTTATGGCTTGCTCCGATTTTAGAATGAATGTCACTAAACGTAATATGTATCGATATTTTTCAGGTGAATCGGTCATGTGGCGTCTATAAATAAAATAAATAACTGCTGTCCAGAATTTTTTGAACGAACTTTTATTAGAGCTAGTCTCAACAAGCCCTTTAATTTGATAATAATTTATTTCAAATTTACAATTAAATTATGTCGCCTTTCAATGCATTTCGACCACATTGGATGTATGATGACGTCACATACCTAATCATCAATTGTCAACTACGCGAATACAATAAATTTGAAATGAATCAGTTAAAAAAGGCTACTTCAAAATTAAGTTGTAAGCAACCACCCAAAAAAGGTTCCAAAATTGTTTGTAATTAACCCTAAATACACGACTGCAAATAAATATGCTGTCCGGCAAAGTATTTAAATGTATTATATCTTATTTGTTGGATTGATAATACGGCAAATCATTTATAGTGGTTCGATTCACCTTTTATCAATACTATAAATTTTACTGAGCATGTTAATAGTGTTTGTTATTATGACCAATTCAATTGTTTTTAGTGCACAGTTTGCTATAAAGGCATATTTGATTTAGAGAATTAATGGTTATTTGTCTATTCGTTCAGTATAATTACCGAATCTGTCCAATAATGTTTGGGAGCACTACAACAATTAAATATTGAAAAGTAAGCAGTCGTGCATCACACCATGTCCTAAATACCTAAGTTATTTAATATAGAAAACCTTTTACACTAAATATGGTAAAGATTAAATAGGATTAACGAATTAATGCTTTTAAAGTAACCGTTATCATCAACGCTAATGTCCGTCGTCCGATAAGACGCTGACTTTGAATGATGGTCGAATTTTATATTTATATCTGCTTTGAACTCAAGCCTTCAGGACAGTGTTCGATGCCAAAACAGGATATTGTTGCCATTATAAAAAATATTTAATTGAAATCATTAGATTTTTAAAAAAATCTTACGTAAATAACATAATAAATTTTCTTTATACATTCATTTATATTTTATTGTTAATTTTTTTAACGAAATATTAATACTATATACTTAATGATATTTTGAGAATATAATAATTATTATATTTATTTCGTTTCATATTATATTCTTTAAGGGTTAGCTCATATAAAATAAAATATTTGTAGTTAAGGTTCAACTAAATTAATTCAAATTGAGAAATTTATCAGTGTATTGGGGTTGTAAAGTTTTACAATATAATTGATACACAAAACAATAATTCAGTTTATGACAATAAAAATTCATTTATTATATTTCTAATTGCATTTTTACATATCATTTTATTGATATAATTGTGTTTTATTTAAGAAATCCGCTTCCTTTTGGTTTGATGTGATGATTTTTAATATATATTTTGTTCAAGATTTAAGATGAATATATTATTAATGCTTTAGAATGTTTTCTAATTGCTTGATATTTCATTACAAAGCTTTATAGTTGTTACGGATATCATATTCACAAAATATGTACAGCAAGAGAGAAATAAATAAGGCTTCATATAAATAAGTAGAATTTTTTATTGATGAAATTAACATTTCCCGATAGTTGTGCCCTAAAAAATGGTACCAGACCAGGATCTAGCCCCATTTATGCCATAATCTTTTATTTATAATTCATTTACTGCAATCAGAATCATTGACTTCTTGTCCTGTGTCTATTTGTCAACTGTATTCTTAGTACAAGTTTGTATTCGTATTTCATACGGAGAGTTAATAGTTTTTTAGCTACTAATCATCGCACATTGTAGTATTACCAGACTTTATTGAATGACAAAAGGAAAACGCTTTGTACATTGTGTCATAATGCACACTTAGAATAAACATTCTTCTAAATAAAAAAATTATATAGTAGCGCCAGTAGCAGAATTGTTTTCAAAAAATGTACGCAAAATACGTGGTGGTGTAGATGAATAATACTTGAGGCGCTTGCAGGCTAAAAACTATTGATTTTATGAAAAAAAAAATACAAATTATTGTACGAATTAAAAAAACCGTATTTAGGCAAGATTTTATCAATATGGCGAGGCGAGCGGCGGGGGTATGAGGTGGCAAAGTTGATATGCAACAAGAGCGTACCGAAATCTAGAAATCCACCAATTTTCAAAACTCAAAAACTTTCCAGGTAACCTCCTTTTTTTCACCCTATGACTGGACTATTGATTAAAAATCAGAAGAGATAGTGAAGAAATGGAAAATGTTTTGTATTTTTTACAACGGAGACCGAAATAATATGCATATACGTAGAAAAAATGAAAAAGGGAGAAAAGACCAATAAAGGTCTTTAAAAAGCGGTGTTTCCATAAAAAAAAGATAAAAATTCATGTGAAATAATTGCTAAATATTTATGGTTTTGCAGTTATTTTTCAAATAAAATATATATTTTTTTTCAGTAAGACAACGCTAGAATTATATATTTTTAGTATAAATTTTAATATAATCATTAAAATTAATATAGTTCAACGCCTGGTAGGGTTTTAGTTGATACTGTTGAAAGCTGTTTATTTAGAGCTTCAATATATTTTCATTTCAATTAAAATTATATCACTTATTTATATCTATACATCTATTAAACTAATTGGTAATTATTCACACGTGGATTCAGCTTTATGTCATCTTACATCGTGGTCCAAAGTATAGTTATAAAAAAAACCTTTCAAATCGTGAATGAAAACAAAAACTATATGAATGAAATAAGTTAGTTGCTATAAATAAATGTTCACCGTCCCTTTATTTTAATACAAGTGTAAAAATGTCATTGAGGATGCTATTGAAGAGTATATTTTATTTATTATAAGTGAAAGCTTAGCTTTACGTACAATGTAGTGACAAGAAAGGGTGTCAGGACTTTCTTTTTACAAAGTTATAGATTTAGGTTTATGAATAATAATCGTAGAATAATTGACATATATAAGAGTTATTTGATTGTATTACCTCTGTTTAAAATATTGAAGCAGTCTATTAAAAAGTATTAAAGAAATCAAATGACACAATTGTTTATATCAGAACTAAGTACGAAACTGTTTTTTTTTAAATTCGAAAATGAACATTCTTATTTGATCTGTAAAGTGTAAATCCTTGTCTTAATTTGATTGAAACTTTAAATAAAATATTGCAAAAATGTCGATACTTTAAGAACAAGGAGAGTACAGTATACCTTTGTCGGTTTTAATTAATGTTCCTTAATTAATTAATTAATATTTACAATATTTTATAAATCAGTTATATTTGAAATAAATATAATTTTAAAAGAGTGTAATGAATAAGGTCCGCGTAAATAATGAAATAATAATATTTTAAGCAAGTTTTGTTGAAGAAAAAATATTTTTAACGTCTTTTTTATATTTTATTTAGGTACTTTTATTTGTTGTATAGTTGAAGGAAAAATAAAAGAGTTGCAAAATTAAAATCACTGTAATTAAATATTGAACAATTTATTATTTTATAAAATACATTGCTGTCTCCTAAAGTACCTTTGAATAGTTTTGATGTGTTTTATATAATAACTTTACATTATGATTCTAAGCGTTTCTGATATATGAAACACGAAGAAAACATTAATAACACAACTGGGTTTTACCACAAATGGTGACTCCAGTACTCAAACGCTTTTATATATAAAAATCGCGTTTTAGCTCTCTGTATGCTCTGTGGCGCGTTGTAGAACGATTCGCGCTGCACCACACACGCTGCGCGCGTTTATATTGTTCCTTTTTTAAATTTAAATTTGTGTGTACTTTTTTGATTAAGTTTATTTATTTTTTTTGTATAAAGGATTTAGGTGAGTACTTTTATTTTTGAGGTATTAATATTATGTTATATTATTAGATGATTAAGTGATTTAAAATACATTTATTAAATATCTTATATCTTGTAATGTTATTACAGTAGTAATAAAATTTATGGTATTCTTTTACCATAAATAAAATAAGTATAAAATTTAACATTTTGATATTCTAAGTTTTGATTTTTTTTTAAGTTTATCGCTTTTATTTCATCATGGATATTTTTATTAGAGAAAAATATTGTTTTTAATTATTTTAAATTCAACTATATTATAAAACAATATTAGATGTTGCAAGCTAAAAAAATAAAAAGAATTACGTTTGAACCAAATTCGAACAGAGGTCAAGTAACACCGTTATATCATATATGCGTACAATACACATGTACCTACGCAGTGTACCGTTCGCTCCCTGAGTTTTCTGAACACAAAAATGCAAATGCGAAATGTCCTTAACCAGTTATTTAACAATGTAGCCCGCAGCTCAGTTTCAAATAATAATTCTTTTTTAACATTTACTTATTTGCGATTAAGACTGAGTCTTAATGAGGTCTGTTCAAATAATTTTTGGTTATTATCAGTACGCTAAGTATAAATTAGAGTCTTCATGGTTTCAATTCTCTTTCATCTTAAGTTGATACATATAGTATTTGCGTGCGAAGATTAATGAGAAACAACTGTTGTTGATCCGTGCCTAGTGTGAAAGTGCAAGCTTTTTGTAAACAAACCGTTTATAGTACTTAATTTATCAAAATAGTTAAATGTCCATTGTCATCTCTAGGGCCCGGATTAATATGTAAATACATATTTTTAATTTACGCTATTTACGGTCTAGAATGTGTTTTTTACATGGACTGTCATATTTAAACTGTAAAAAACCAACTTTTATCTTCCATATTTTACCATATTTCAAAGTTAAGTCCATATTTTACAAGAAAATGTCAC
>DVQO01000719.1:0-13752 GCA_018231785.1 Danaus gilippus | reverse complement strand
ACCGATGTGACAAAAATAGAGGTTTATGTATTTATTTCTACCTTTGTAAATAGACTTAGACAAATAATATTTTATGCCACAACCCAATAAATACCTAATGAATACAAAAAAAAATAGTACAGAACAATATTCCTTTTTTCAAATACTAATTTCAATGAAGACAAAAAAAAAAGTCGTTTGGGAAATTCACCCAAAGACATTTGTCTTTTCTACATTTATATCCGCCATATAAACTAAAAGTCGTACATAAGTCAAAGTATTTTATCAATTTCTTATACAATAGTTTCTCATTCTGCAAAATTTTTGGACTTTCTTGTACTTGAACTAACTGAGATAAGGAGAATGATATTCTGGAATAAGGCGCAAACAAAGTGTGAGGCAGATGATGGTATTAAAAATCGTTCTTTGCTCTTCTTTTACACTCTATTCTCTTGGTCTGTCAGAAAAATTGACGCGAAGAATTGAAATAAATAAAAAAAAAATAGAACAGAAATAATTTTCAAAGAAGATTCATCATGTATTTTATACTGAGTTTGTATTTTAAACAAACTAGTTTTCGCCCGCAACTTTGTCTACGTTAATTTCAGAATTAGTTATATACTATGTATAAGTAACCAGATGAACTCTATTCCGTCCCAGAGGCATTAAATATCCAAATATTTAAATTTATTTAGTTTTTTTTTCGATCGAACAGAATTAAATATCCTATGTTTGTCTCCTAGTTGTAAGTTATCTTCCTATCAGTATCCTACAGCCGTTCTTGAGTTATAAAAAAAATAATAAAAAAGTGCAACTAATACAACTTTGTTTTTTATTAATAAGATTAAAAGCTGACAAATAAGCAAGTGACGATATTTTGTTTTATTATTAAACAATTGCTGTTTGTTATTGTACCAAGATATATTTTATATCTTGACTTACATAATCTGAAATCACAAACAAATGTATTTATTAGACAACAGTTGTATAGTGGTAATTTAGATATATAGTAGTCCTTGCATTTTATCTTAATATTTGTAAAAGAATTTTCTCGTATCACATCGCGGGTCTGGTTTGATTACGTATTATTATTTATCTTTTGAAGGTGTGATAATAAGAATAAATTATATGTCTATGAAATGGGGGTATTTTGATAAGGAATAATATTAAATGATAAGATAATCATGTTAGTAAAACTTGTCCTTGAATTAAAAATATAGGAAGTAAAATTTAAGAAGAAAATTATCAGGTTTCAGGAGTACTTGGAAGCAGTATGTTACAGTCGAGAAAATAATTATATAATACTATATTTTGTGCATTTATTATAATACTTCTTTGATTACAGTCTTTCGGAAATTCGAGCTAAGGCCGCAAGTTCGGACCTATTTACTTTAGACGTTGAGGTCATTGGTAGTGCGTCCAAAAATATCACTCCTCCAGACAAATGCTTTTGTTCCGATAATGTTTCTGAAAGATAAAATTCTCAATTTAATTTCGACAGTTTTAATATGCCAATAAGGAAAATAAATTGACATTTCTTTAGTCATGATAATGTGTCCTGTTTCTATTTGAAAGAAGAAAATAATTAAAATGTCACTGTCGTTTCGTCAATCTATTTATAGTTTACAAAGTATTGGCATTTTAACCTTCGACCATGTCCTTAATTTCCTTGGCAGTTACAGTACTGCCCTTATGTTTAACCACGCAAGCCACGGGCAGGTCACCATGTTCAGGATGTGGAACACCAGTTACCGCAACTTCGAATACCGCTGGGTGCTTTATTATCACATTCTCTATTTCCAAAGGGGAAACCTGGAGAGGCATTAACAAATTCTGATTATAAAAATCAAATTCAATTGACTAACCACACGATTAGTGTATTAAAGACATCCATTACTATGCATGTCTAACAATTAATATATTTGTCGTGAATTTTCTGTGTCTAATCTCCCATTACATTTGGTTATTATTTCTTCTAAATCAATAAAAGAAAAATAAAGTTATTTTCTGTGCAATAATGTGTTTAATAGTTGATGTATTAATAAATGTTTAAATATTTTTTCTCCGTTAACTTTTTATTAATTTAATAGAATTTAAAAATAAACCTGATAATTTTTATGTATCAGCAACATCTTGATTCGTTCCACAAAGTAAAAGTACCAGTTCTCGTCTCTCTTAAACATATCACCAGTTTTGAACCAACCATCATCTGAAAAGCTATCTTCTGTACTCTTTTCATCATTGTAATAGCCCTGTGACAAAAAACAAATGTTTCCTGGACTAAGAAGAAATTTAATGATAACTTAAACTAAACTATTTGTTTGTATGACAAAATGAGAACAAAATATTTTAAAACCGATTAACAGAAAAAGTATGAATATATTTTACTTACTTTAAAAACGGCTGGTCCTTTTATAAATAATTCTCCAGCAACGTTGGGTTCCGTAATATCTAATTTTGTTTGCGGTGAAACCAACTGAAAGAAAAATATCCCTTGAATATTGAAGGTACCAATTGAGAAAATTATTGTTTAATATTAGACAAATAGATATCACTTACCCGAATTTCATGAGTGATTGCCGGTCTCCCTACCGACCTTGGATTTGTGCTGTCATAAATAAATGCGATTCCGGATATCTCGCTCAAACCATACGCTGGTATGAAACATGTTTCTGGAGCGGCCGTCTATTAAAAATATACGATATTAAAACTTATACTTTACATTTGAATTCTCAAATATTAAGAACTAAAAATCTATATATACTTTGTTAAAGTTTCTGGTACAGCTAGATATGAATAAGTATTATAATTTTCGTACGTTTATAGTATCGAAGAGTGTGGATGGAACAGCACTGCCGGCGGCCATAATATGATCGAAACAATTTAAGTCACATTTATCACGATCTCCCTTCTTGAAGAGTGTAGCCCACATATTTGGACTGCACATTGTAAATGACGGCTACGAAATAATAGTAATTATAACTTCTTGTAAAGTTTATGAGGATTTAGGAACACTAAGACATTTCAAAGCAAAATTGCGATTCTTAAATTATCACCTTATATTTATTTATAATATAGTATGCGTGTTCCTGCGTTATTGGTAAAGAGGACTGGAGACGAGATGTTCTCACTATTGGCGTATATATATATTGGAATAGGGCTGAGTACCATTGTATGGGTGACATAATAACGGATAGGCGAGTTGGACACGGACAAGTATCAAAGAGGATCCTGAAAGTTAAATCATAATGAATAATGATAAACTAAAGGGAGGTGAAATTTTAAATAGACCTTATATTTGAATAGAACTGATAAAAATATTCGTATAAAAGCAATTCTAATACATTTTTTATCTTCGAAAAATTGCCCACATAAATGTGTCTTCATGATTATTTAATGTTACGTAATGATGAATAATAAATGAAACATCTAAACACGCACCACATATTAGCGGCTGAAATTGCAAAGTTTGTATGTGTAGCAGCAGCCGATTTTGGTAAACCTGTAGTTCCACTTGTAGAGATTAGCAAAGCTATTGCCTCGTTTGGATCCAGATTGGTAGCTCTGTTGAAATTATATACTAATAACTTATTATTTGCAATTAGTGAAATCACAAGTATCGTAAAATTTTAAAATATGCTTGGCTTACTTAAATTCTTCAACTGAAGTATTGTCGCCATATTTATCAACAAATTGATGAAAATTCAAGTAGTCGCTCCCTTTATCAAATGTTACTATTTTAGCATCGATATTTAAAGAACTTAAAGCCAAATTAACATCTGCAGCTTTTTCGGTTTGGCAAAATATTATAC
The DNA here is from genome assembly GCA_018231785.1 of Danaus gilippus. Lineage (NCBI taxonomy): Eukaryota > Metazoa > Arthropoda > Insecta > Lepidoptera > Nymphalidae > Danaus > Danaus gilippus. Next base: position 9,961 of record DVQO01000719.1, on the reverse strand, counting down.
TCGGCTTGTTTATGTTGAAACTATCCTTGAGTTCATCTATAATAATACATTGTTAGTAGGAGATAGTGCTAAAATCTATGTATATGAAATGTTATAAATAAAAGAATAATTAAAACTTCCACTCACTGATTTTTAGGTTCATATCAATTCCTGCAACAATTGCTCCAATGTACAATGCTGCGTACATCGGTATACATAGATGTATGTGGTTCGGTGCCATCAAAACCACCACATCTCCCTGTTTAAGACCTAAATTCTTTAATGCTGTCGCACATCGAACGGATCGTTTCAGAATTGATTCGAAATTTTCAGTCTCTCCAGTGGCACCATCAATCTGTCATCAAGTGCTCAAAATGGAATGAAATGCAATAAAGTTAAAAGTAATAATATCAACAATTAAAGCAAATGTGACTGTAATTAATTCGACATATTTAAAATCTTTTTATATGGTTGCTCTTAAATACAGTGAAAAGATTGCGATATTTTGAAATGACTAAACTACCGTTTACAAAGTAAAAGGGTTGGTATCAAAACCCTCCTTTTTGACTTCTATAAAGTTAAAAAAATTGCATTGTTTATGAGTAAGTTGGTACGGGTCACGCAAAATTACCTGCGCTAGATAGTCTGGTGCATCTTTAAGACTCTGCAATATTAATTTTCCCAAATGATATCTATCAGTTGGTATGCCAGAATCAGCCACTATTCTTGAAGATAGTTCTTGTAGGTGCATGTTTACTGCATTCCTGCTTCTTATCCATTTTGCCATGTTTACCTGATGCCTGATGGAGCAAATGGTTTTAATAGTTTTAAGTTAAAGTGTACATATATAATTACGCTATTACTTTTACAATTTACCCCTTTTTCAAAGCATTCTCCGATTTTAGTATATTCAAAGAAAAATTTGAATTTAAGGAGAAGCTATCCTATTTAGATATTGTAGATTCTGTAATGGTTCCAATATATTATTTAATAATTAGTTTTTAATAATATCATTATGAGCACATTTGGTAATGACTGGTCTTTCTTACTGTTTTGGTTATTAACTGATTGGTAAATATTGTTGTCAAATTAAGCTAGCAAATTTATGTATTTTTTTTTTATAAATAAATCTTAAGATAAATAGCATCGTTTGCTTGTAGTATTAGTTTTTCGATACTTTTCTCACGTCATAATTCGTAATAACTATCATGTTCACTCTGAAAGCATCTTGATGGATATTGTTTAAAAATTAACTGATTTTTGCATCAATTAAATATCAATAATATCGAATCCTATAACCAAATGCTAACTTTGCCTTAAAGTAGAATGATGCGATGGTAAGTATATTTTAGGACTGACTGATAATATTTAATGGTAATAATGGTATCTTCTATACTTCATAGTAATTATAGCGTATTTAGATTCCATAGCAACACATTATAATTACCGCTTAATTACATCCAAATGCTTACAAAATCAATATAAAAATTACAATAAGAAGCATAAACTTTAATATTGATAACTATTAAAGAAACTGTAAAAATATTTATCACTTCCTACTAACAAGACTGACTACTAATAAACTTTTATGGGAAGAAGTAATTCTATAGTTATTTATATACTTTACAAATTAGAAAAAAAGGATCTGTAAAAATTGACTAACGTGATAGTTTCTTTTAATTGGAGAGAATTAGAGAACTTTGCAGTTACTATGATTATTTGCTACTATTAATATTTTATTAAAGATCTATAAAAATTTTAATATTAAAATATGTGTTAAGTTAAAACAATAATTAATTATTAATAAATATTACAATAACACTTACTCTATGCTTTTCTGATTTCAGCAGCACTTCTATCAATGGTATTGCCTCTGATGTAACTGTTTATATATAAAAGATAAAAATTACATAAAAGATAAAAATTAAGTTTTTTTAGACTTAACAAAACTGAACAATATTTACATAAAGTAAACCTGGTTACTGTGCTAACAAACATAAGATCATAAATGATAAGATACACCATTTTTACAAGCTATTAAAGATAAAACTATTTTATGAATGATCCATTTTATTTTATTATAAACTATTTATTTCATTTAATACGATATAGTTTTCATAATTCTCTGTTATAAGTCAAGTAAGTGGTAAAGTAAGTGGTAAAATATGATATATGACATAAAACTTGTTTCAACGTACGTATGCAGTTACACCTATCGTGTAGTATTAAAAATAAATAAATTACATTTATAAATTTGTTTGTAGTTTAATAGAATAGAATAATCATTCAATGCCATCGTTTAATCTCTATTATCTAATTGTATCAAATAAAACAATAAATTTTCTGTCAGTAATGATGGTAATGTAAGGAGGTAGGATGTAGTCTTTCCTACTTACGGAACGGTTTTATTAATGAAAAATCAATATCCCTAGCATATGAATAGAACAGACAGTCTTTAGGCTCGAATACGGTAGGTAACTATTAAAAAACATTTGTACTTTTGTATGGAATACTTGAGAAGGGCGGCTGTTGTTCCGTCAAATATCATCAGTCTCAGAATCCTTGGGAGTTATGTGATTGTTTGACTTTATATAAAAGTAGTTTTTGTCCGCGACATCGTTCGCGTTAATTTCGTAATTAGTAATATATGTAGAGATGACCGGGCGAACTCTCCGGCCAGAAATAGAAAAAATTGGAATGGATTAAGTTTTTTCTTTTTCGTTCAAACTATCTCCCTGCCAATTTTCAATCATATCCCTACAGCTATTTTTAAGTAATGAATAGTGTAACTAACACAACATCCTTTAGTGTGGTTTTGAATAAAGCGATGAAATTGTTATTTTACCATATTAATTTTTATTTGTCAGATATTTTACATATAATATTTAATCTTTCTTCAGGCTTACTGCCAAATTCTTTAATTTTGTTCGGTCTATCTTTGATGTCGATGTCACAGGTAGGGCGTCCATAAAAATAACGCCTCCCCTCAACTGTTTCGAATCCGTTAGTGATTCTGAAAATTGATTTATAAGAGAAATGTAAAAACAAATTCTTAAAATTAAAAATTCCATACATTTATGACGTCATAAGGTTTTCGTAAGAATGAATAGAGGTTTATTGAAAATATTTTTCATTACGTACTATGGTAAACGGTGGTTTTAGACTGATAAGTAAATTCCAAAATAAAATGATACCACTCGTTGACATATATTGAAGATCAGTCACATGGAAATTTTTTTGATATTATTACACCCTATAAGAAAATTTTCAACAGTTTTCTAAATATCGATTTTATGAAGTTACGATGATAATGAAATTGGTTTTTTAGATCATATTAATTACCTTTGACCAGATTTTTGACACATTGCTCGGTCAGATCATGGCCATTCTTCTTCACCACAAAAGCTACTGGAAGGTCACCGTATTCAGGATGTGGTATTCCTGATACCGCCACGTCCATAACTCCCGGGTGTTTTAATATAACATTTTCTATTTCTAACGGTGATACCTGAGTTAAGAGTTTAAGAAAGTTCAAATAATTGAGTTAATTTCAAATATTTTCGAAGATTACACTGCATAAACTACAGTACTTAATATTTCATCCCGACATTATCTAACTAGTATGATTTAAATTTGTGTAAAATTGTATAGATAAGTTCTCTAACTAAAAATAATGCAATAACCTTTAAAATTCTAATAAAAATAAAACATAATATCTAAATAACGATTTCCATGTGCAATAACTTATTAAAAATAAATCTAGTAATTTCCAGTCACACTTTTTAAATACCTAAATAATTACTACGATCAAGTACCTACACAAACCAAGTTTGTACTTTGTATTGATCCTCTTACTGACGCCAAATTCGTTTCTTTTATCAGCACTCAAAACATTTTGTTTACAGGTTACAGCTTCAAATTACTATTTGATGGTAATCAGCGGTCATATTATCTAGACGATTATATTTATCATGTTGTTCATTGTGCTTCATACATTAAGGTCAATTTGTGGATACTTTTAATTTAACAGTGTTTTATACTATCACATATTATTATTTTAGTGTCTTCAAAAAATATTTAGTTTAGAAATTTATCCTATGAAACATTACCTGATGATTCCTGTACTTAAGCAGTATCTTTTGACGATCCACGTAAAAGAAATTGTAGTTTTCATCTCTATATACAATATCTCCCGACTTTAACCAGCCATCTTTGTCAAAAGCCTGTGCGGTCATTTCAGGATTGTTGTAATAACCCTAAAGAAGAATTTGTTTGTTCACTTAAAAGTTTTTTTATTATTACCAATAATATTATATGAATTCGTTCAAATTAGGTCATACCTTAAATATAGATTTTCCTTTTAATCGTATCTCTCCGGCCTTATTTGGTTCAAGAATTATTTCTTCTGTTTCAGGGTTCACGAGCTGCAAGTGAAAAATATTGTAATTATTTTTTATCTTTTTATACGACTTTAAATAAATTCGGCGTGCAAATAAAAGGTCAGTAGTATTTAAGTTTGAGTAAACTATACTTTAGGTTTACGAACTTTCCAATCAACATGCTCTATTGGCCTTCCAATTGAACCCAGAGGTACGTAGTGTGGTGAAAATACCATACCAGACGCCTCACTCATACCGTAACCCACTTGTATTATTACGTTCGGGCTAACTTTCTGAAATGAAATCATGGTTTATTAATAATGAGGATCGTTATTAAAATATTTCTGTGACAATATGAAAATACCTTTAGGTCTGCGTAAAGTTCTTTGGACACAGCGCTTCCACCAATTAACATATATTTGAATGATGTAAAATCACATTCATGATGCTGATCACTTCTAAGTAAAGTTGTCAAATATGTTGGACTACAGATTGTATACTTTGGCTAAAATAAAAATTTGTTATAGGACATTTCGAATAAGTAATATCCAATTGTCTCAAATATATGTGAGATCAGGCAAGACCTTCTTTATACCTTATATTTATTAATTAAGTAATAAACGTGTTCAGTAGACAGTTGAGTTGATGTTTGTAATCTGGTGTATCTCAAAATTGGTGACATTACTATCTGGAAAGTTGAGGAAATCCACTGAATTGGAGAGATCACCAAACCAATATCAAATGGATTAGGAACTTTTGACAAACCTTTCCTGCAAAACACAAGACAATAGTGGTATTAATTCAAGAACATAACGAGGAAAAATGTGAAATTATTTGTAATTATTTAAAAAAGTATTTTAATATTAACGTCACCATGGCCGCAAATCAAAATAAAACACTTTTCTTAAAAAGAAAATATTACTAATCTAACCTTAAAAGAAATAAATGTGCATGAAATGACTCAAACTAAAAATAATAAATAATCTGATTTAATTCAACTTCAGTTATAGTTTTGTTATTACGTAAATGAAATTAATTGATTATTATTATTATTAAAAGCATTACTAACCCATTTTGAATGAAGCCAACACTTATATTCTGGTGAGTTAGTACAGCCACTTTGGGTAAGCCTGTGGAACCGCTAGTAGCTACTAACAATCCTATGGTTTCGACTGGGTCAAAATCGCAAATCCTATAACGGTTAATCAAATATAATTAAATCATTCCCTTAATATAAGTACTTAGGAATTATAGCTTTTAGTACCTGAAATTTTCAACGGTAGTATCGCCACTGTATTTAGAAATGAATTTTGTAAAACTCATACAGTCTTGCCCTTCGTCGAAGGTAATTATCTCCGCATTACCTTTTATTCTTGCGAGTGCTTTACGAACTATTTGCAGATTCGAGTTCTGACAGAATATCATTTTTGGTTGGCCCGATTGAAATGTGTCCGCTAACTCATCTATATAATGTTATAAAAAGGTTTAATTAGGATATTATTTTAATTTCTCTTCATAAAAATTAAAGCTACGCATGCAGTTACGAGCGACAGGGTAATTTTAAATATCGCTTAACACTATAGACATATGAACACTATAGACATATGAAATATTTTATGTAATAGACATTATTAACTTGACAAAATAAACATGAACTGCAGAAAAAACAAGGGCAAATTTATATTAATTTTCAATTTAGTTTAAGTCGTGAAATTTTTCAACATTTCTCAGCCCTGTTTGGGTGTTGTTCTAAATTCTATGTATGTGATTCTGTATCTTATTAGCTCAATGTGATAAACTCAATGAATTAGCTTTTAGGTGAAAGTGCAACAAATATCGATATATCAATACAAACTATCACGCTTACAATGTTAGTCGGTTTTATTGATGTCAAAGATCAAGTTGGTTTACTTACTCTCTCCCAAGGTAAAATCTATTCCAGCGAAAACTACGCCAGTACAGAACGCGGCGTATAATGGAATACTGATGTGAAGATGGTTCGGTGCTATAACCATTACAACGTCTTGGTATTTCAGGCCAAAATTTATGAAACTCGCAGCACACATTACAGTCCTCTCCAAAACTGACTTATTGGTTTCCGTCTCACCTGTTCCTCCATCTATCTGAAAATTTAGTAAGTGTTCTTTTTTTAGTCTCTAAATCCGCGAATCGTTAATAATAATAATAATCAAAATCATCATAATTTTATAGAATAGCTCAATAATCTTATAGAATGTGAAGTCAGTTGACATCGGGCGGCAGCTAAAGGTATCTGAAAACCTTACTTTTATTAGTACTGCTTATATGTACTTTGGTAGGCTTCCAAGCTTTAGGCACTCGGTAACTCAATATAGAAGTACTATTACTGACTTTAATTTAATAAAAGTGTGTTAAATGGCTAACTATTATTCGAAAAGCTGAAAGGTGTGAGCTGCCCTGTATGATATATGATGCTTAATTTTTAAATTTATGTTCTTAATTGGATGTATAGCAATATACATTCCAATCCAATAGCGTCTGGATGTAGTTGGCAGGTATTAACTAATAAAAAAATATCAATAGAAAAAAGTATCTGGAATTTTCCATTTTGTCTAAGAATTTTCAAAGTTGAATACATAAAGACGATTATTTTTGTTCCTGTACATCCATTAAAGACACTTGAACAATAAAATTATGCCTGAATGTAAACATTATAATTGTTTAATTTTTTTTTCATTTCTTAACTGCACGTACATTACGTAACATATTTACAATTTCTTTTTAACTAAAACCCCTTAATCTTTACTAGATTATATTGATATGACTTTGTACCTGTGCTAAAAAATTCGGTGTTTCTTTGAGACATCGTATGATTATTTTTCCAAGATGCTCTCCATCAGTCCATATTCCAGATTCAGCTATAACCTTATTAGTCAACTCTCTGAAGTAACAATTGCATATATCAAAAGACTGCTGCATTTCTGTAAAATAGTTTTTATTTAGGCCGATGAAATCTGTAACATCATACAAGCTGTAAGGTTTTCATACTTTTGGCTCTCTTTGTAAAAGAGGTTCATACTAAATTAATTCTGTGTATATAGCTATTTGAATAATAATTTCTTTTCTTAATCAAAATATTAAAAATATGTAAAGGTATTTTCTATACCCACGGATATGTCATTGTTATTAATTTAAGTCGCATAAATTATTTTGTTAGCAATTATCCACTTTTCTAGTTTGCTCGGTCTTATAAAATGTTTAATAAATTGTGATGATATTATTATAATATCATTAAGTTCTTTAGAAAGTCAATAAGTTTTTTAATAATTAGCTAGATTAAAAAAAACAGTTATAGAGGTTAGCTTAACTTTAAAAGTACTTGTTTCAAATGCATTTGTAACCGAAAATTGCTCATAGGTTTTGTGATGTCAGCAATTAAATATTTTGTTTAATTTTTAAATATACTAAAGAACACGACTGTGGATATTGTATAAGAAAATCCAAAAAAAAAAAATAGTTTTGATACTAAAATACGCTTTCGATTCTGTGAGTTCCATTTTGGAATTCAGCAAAAAGGACTAAAAACAAAACTCTCTGTTTATATTCGATAATTTTTTTTCTGATATTTATGTTGACTACACATATCGAATATAATGTTTTAGACTTCTAGCGAAATTATGGAATTTTTTCAAACGTTGTCCACGCGGTCGTCTTCCTTATCGTTTTTATTATCCCTTGACGTCAATTGTAAGAAAACTTCCAGAAGCTGTATTTTAAAAAGCCAAATGAGCCTTACTTTGTTATAAATCTATTCGGTTTTGTTTTATTTATTAACGTTATTATAGTTATTGTATAAATTTAATGTGTGCTTAAAATCAATAATGAATAATTTTAAACAACTTAATTTGATATACGAGTTTAAAATTTACACAAATTAAGGAGAAACCGAGTAGAAAGAATTTTACGTCATCAAACATACATTCATATACTTTCTAGTCTTTGTCCTTCTAAATAAAATGTATTATATTAGGCTTATATATAAAACCTTAATGTCTAGTACCTATATAATATAATGTGTAGTTATTAACCATATATATATTTTAGCTACTACGACTTCATGCTCTGCTTTCAGAACAAAATTAAATACTACGCAAAAAGCTTTTAAAAACCCTAAAAACATTGTGAGAATGGCTAGCTATAAGGCCACCTCTTACAAATAGTCCTTTAAATACAGCATGTGAAAATATAGGTATTTTTAGTTTTTTTATTATATTAATTAAATATTTCTTTGTAGATTTATAAAGATTTGTTTTCTTCTAATATACGTCATATATGGTAACTTAGTCCAAAAACTTTTTTGTAATATGTTATTTCATCTGTGGTGTGCATAATTTAAATAAGTACAGAGTAAAGAGAATCGTTAAACCATCGCTGTTTTGCGAATAACATCCTCAACAATAGTAAGATCATTGTATCACTGTTTAATCTCAGATTTTTAAATATTTTTAAGAGTAAGTAAAAAAAATTACGATCAGCTTTACAGGCAAAAATAGATAATTATAATTCGAATAAAAAAGATTTGAACGGATAAAATAATCGGATATCATTTATAAAAAGGACTTACCTAAAGTTAAACAATGCAATTATATGCCTGACGATAGTTTCACGTTCAAACGACCGATATGGACTGAGTATACATTATTTCTGAAATCGTTGACATCATTAGTTATATCAATAAATATTTATATAGCAATTATTATATTAATATAATACAAACTGTATTTGTATGTCTGTTGTTAATTTATGTGTTTTAATTATAATCATCGTTCCTCTAGTATCTAATAAATTATCTTGTTACGAATATTGGAAATCTGGGCCAAAGTGAACGTTAAGCAATTATGTGCAATCATCTGTGTTTTAGAACTGGTTTCTTGAGATGAGATTGTGAGTAACTGTTTATGTGTAGGATTAGTTTGAGTTTTAACATTAAAAATTAATTCGTAATTATATTTTCAGTAAAGTTTTAGTAGGAAAATCAAATTCTTTCCGATTCTCAAGTAAATTTTACAAACACAGTAATAATATAATAATGATTCGCAAGGTGGATACAGCACCTGAAGAGTTATTTAAAACAGTGTTGTACTCGAAATTGTAAAGAAAAGTCTGGTGTAGTGCCTGTATAAAGTAGGATATCAATTAAATCTCAACCCAGCACACCTTCGAGGTGCCCGAGATGGGCTGCGCACCGCCAAGACCTTATGGCGGCTCTCGCAAAGTGGACTTGTCGCTTTCGAGTGTCGTGGAGAAGATGCTCGAGAGTGATAGGTTCTGGCTGGCGGTGTCCTCCTTCTGTGAGATGGTCATGTCCACGAAGGCGGCATCTGAGCGGGTAAGAGTGAGTGCGGCTGATGCACCCTCCCTCCGCAGACGACGTAAGGGGTGCGACGGAGGCAATACCAACGCCTCCAATAGCAGCCCTGTGCTCCGGGCCGGGGTCGGCGTGGTAACCCGGCTCCATTGAAAGCCCGGCGTCGTCGGGGCGGTCCTAATTGCCAGGATCGCCCCCATACTCCGAGGGAGTAAGTCCGGTCTTTGCCAGGACTGGCCAGTCGCTGGTGTGCCCT
>DVQO01000718.1:0-13780 GCA_018231785.1 Danaus gilippus | reverse complement strand
ATTACGTTAATAGGTTTCCAAAATACAAAACAAGCAAACACAATTTTGTTTGTAAAATAAAAAAAATATTGCTACAGAAATGTCTGAACTGTGAGAGTATGAAAATACGTTTATCTGTGTTAAAGTTAATTAATATGAAATAAATTATATTAAATAAGAATAACTAACTTACTAAATCTAAAACTGTTGATGTCACCTTAAAACTGGAACAATTACTTGGTTTTTTATTTATAGTATCAAAGTATAAGCATGGTGTTTAAGTTTACCTTGGTTTGTTTTTTTTGTTTTCTGCGTTCGAAGGGATTACCTGCAAAAGGTAATTTTATTAATAATTGTTAATCTAACTTACAAAACAAACAATATAGAATAAGGAAAATTCCTACCACAATGTAGTCTGCAGGGAATCTTCGAAATCCCGAATACAGGACTCTTTCATTTTTAGCGTCATATCTGGTGAACGGAAATAACATATAAGTAATTTCACTTTATTTCAATGAAATTACCACATATTTTATGTGAAACAAAAAAAGGTAAAATAAACTGTTACTAATTGTAGGTACTGAGCGTTTAAATACTTTTGATTGCAGTTCACTTTTTCAAAAAAATAAATAATTTTTTAAATGGGATCCGCACTTTAATCCTAAATTTTCGACGCCACCATAAACTCCAGCCCCATCTTCTAACTCTTTGTGAGGGAATTTCAGGGAAGACTTCAACATTCCTAATGTTGGTCTATTAAGCGTGTGTCCTGGGAGAATTGCTTCAGCTTCAGGGAGATGACTAGGTCTGTTTGGTACCCCTAAAATCTGCGATAACTCCCTGGGATCAAACTCGAATCTCCTCTGGGAAAAACAAAATTACCATCGAAATTTCATAGTAAGAGGTAAATATTTCATTGAGTTACTCATAATTTCATTTTATGTTACGTTATGCATACCGATGGGACAACTTCATTCAACAATCCAAGGCTTTCTAGTCGCGTTTTCTGTGAAATATTAAAAATTGTTAAACAATTAAGGACCGGGACGCTGAGGATATTTAATTATCATATCAATATTAAACTGTCTTACAGCAATATGCTCAAGCTGCCGCCTCAAGCTGACGCCGTTACATTGAAGTATTATCTGGAGAGATTTTCAATTATGTTAGCGAAATATTTTGATTACATATTTATTACTGGTCTGTTAACTTTAAAAAAATATGAATATTCAGTCTTTTAAATTTAATACGTTGATATTTTTTTTAGTTTTCATAATGTAGAAAGCGATATATTACTGCTGATGTTTTATTGTGTTAAGGACAAAGGGAAATCTATAGCCCTATAGATACTAAGCAATAGTGCTGTTTATTCGTTGCTCTATAGTTATTACTATCAAGATCGGATTGGGTCTATTTGTAGGTTAAAGTAAAAAAAAACTTTAGAATAACAAAATATTCCCGTTTATAATGCATTATTTCAGATAGTTACCAAAATACATACAAAATTTCTTTTAATAAACTTTGCGGTCGAAATTCCAATTTTTTACATACTTAGAGAAATAATGCCTAAAAGTTATTGAAGCTATTTTAATATGGCATAAGATTACATATATAACTTATAAACCATATTTTTCGATACGATAAATTTTACTTACGGTTATTAGCAGACCGATTGCTTCGATAATATGTGACATTTTAACAATTAGATTCTACTACGCTTACTTTTCATGCTAACGTAAAATGTTAAAAAGTTTTCTTATTACCTTCCAGTTCAGAGCGATTAAAAGTCAAAGGCCGTGTAATAGCATTTTGCTACTTGTATTGCTTCGGAATGCATTTTTATTTTATTTAAAAATTTTCTTCTTTCTTCACGTTAACAGAAGTTATACTTCAGTACTATAGTTAAAATTTATTATGCCTGTGATGGTAATAATAATATTGAAGGGTTTTAGCAGTACTTATTATTTTCTATATTTTATTTCAAATATATTTTACAGCTATTCTTGTTTTGAAAATGTTTTATATTCCTTGCATTAGACATTTAAACGCGACAGGAAGCGACTCGCGGTTAATGGACACGTGAGAACGACATGACGCTTGACGTCGCTTCCGTGTCCACAACACTCACTAAATTTATAGTGTTCAATTGATTTTAAGATATTTCAATTAATTTAAAAACATTTTTGCAAGAAACTACAGTGATTTAATTTGGCAAGAATATGTTTTTGTTTTCTTCAGTAAATTAATGGAAAAAAACGATGTTGAATATTGCCAGTGACGTTAAAAAGCGTTCCTAAATAGAAAGAAAATGAAACGTATTATAGATATTTAATATTTTTTATTAAAGTTTAAAACTAAAACAGGAAGTTCACTCCTATATGTTATACGGAAGTAAAAGACATGTTAGAAAACTGACATCTTGACAACCCCTGCAGCGATATATCGAGATTCTTCAAATAATTTTAAATGAAAATAATATTGTCTTTAAACTGCGACATGTTACCGTCCACTTAAATATTTATTCAATGGTAATAAAATTAACGGTAATAAAATTTTGTCAAGCTATATCAATATTTTGAAATTCATACAAATATACTTGATAATAGTATATAAGAAATTTTTGATTTAATACATATATAAAGTAATAAAAATAAACTATGACAATCTTTATAAAGGATAAACGTCGTATGAAGTAATAGTTATTGGATTTCTTTTTATTTTTTCCTGGCAACGCGAGCTGTAATCGATGTTCCTCCCATCATTTAATGTCACGTGCAACTCGGGACCATGACGGGAATTTTATCGATACTTAATAGCTAACATACATCTTGGAACGCTTTACTTGTATCTTTTTAAGCGATTTATAAAAAATAAGCAATTAATTTAATACGATTAATGGTTCTATTAATGGTATGAAATCAATTAGATTTGCATTGAAACAGAAAGCTATACAATAAATTGATTTACCTATGATTTTTGTATACGTAATATGGTAGGTCTTAATGTAATAGTCGACAGAAATGGTAATGATTTAATATGTATATAACATGTTTTTTCTTTATCATCTGTACAGAGTTAGCTTTTGTATATAATGCATTATATAAGCATCTCTGGTTTCGAATTTTCTTTATTTATTTTTTGAATACTGAAAATTATAATAAGTAGACGAAGGAAAACAGTCTAGGTTGAGAAAAATAATTCTAAGTATATTTTAAGCATATATTATGTATATGGGTCTTTTAATGACGATAAAGGATCGATTTTTACCGATCCTTTATCGTCGTAACTGCTGGAAGGCTCTCCTTACGAAGCAGGCAGAGCCGCCCTACTCTCCATCGCTTGGGAAAGCGCGCCACCGCAATGCAGGTGTTGAGCACTGCGCGGTAGCGGTCCTCCAGGGGCCCCAAAGCGATTGCCATCACCTTGGAGGGGACCCCACCCGGCCCCGGTGCCTTACGTTTGCACCGAAGCCTCAAATGGATCGTGTCGAACTCAGCATGCGATACGGGAGGGCCGTCGACCTGCTCCACCTGAGCGAGATCAGCGGTCGGCATGCGCGGAGGTACGAAAGGTTCCAGGATCGGGGAACAAAGTCCCCAGCAACCTTCGCAGCAGCCCAGGCTCCATACTGGAGGTAGTGGAAGCTGGAGTAGAAAACTTCCCCTTGATCGTTCTGTAGGGCCTACCCCAGGGGTCGTTGTTGAGGATACCGAGGATTTGTTCCCAGGCATTCTCTTTTTCTTTTCGAATGGCCAACTTCAACGCCTTGTTGGCGTCCTGGTAGGTCCGGTATAGAGTTTCCTCTACACCGAACGTTCCTCTGGCGCGCCTACGGCAACGCTGGTAGGCTCGCCTGGCTCCTATGTATACTAGCGGTACGCAGGCTGGACAGTTTCTGCGTCCACCAGTATAAATGCCCTCTGTTACGGGAGCAGGCGTGCGTCCTCAGCATGGCGGCGTCGCAGACAAACTTAATATCGTCCGCGAAAAAGTCTGCCATGACCTCGGCATCCCCAACGATGGTGTCCGACACTTCGGCCAAAGCTCTCACCATCGCTGCCTCCTCAGCCACATCGGGCTGGAGACGGACGAGTGACCACCTTGGGAAGGGTGATCTAGATGGATAGGGGTCCCGGGTTGTGCTGGGGAGACCTTAACTGCCTTCAGTTATGCTTACAAAACATAGTAAGGGTAACAAATAGTATATGTAATGTTTCAGTCAGTATATGTCATTCGTTATTATGAATATTGTGATTACAGTTTAACAGCGAAATAATTTAAAGATTGGAATATAGTGCTCCCCTAGGAGAATTTTGATATATGTTTGTATGGTATCTTATGAAAATAAGGTCAATAAATGATTTTGTTGAGATCATGCATATTAAACTATTTATAAGAAATACATAATTAAATTTTGTCATTGACAGGAAGACCTGATGTTTTGCCGACACATGCTGTGACGACGCGTGAAACAGTCCAAAATTTGGCTTGACTACATCAAAATTTCTTATATGTACTGGAGAGTAACGAAAAAAAAACAGAATACCATTAAGAACACTTTGTATTATATTTCTTTTATTTATATTCAAACATTCCTGTAGCGACACACTTGGAAAAAATATAATAAGTTTGATTTCATATTACTTCTTGTTTTGTAACAATAATTTTATCTTATTTGTTAGAAAAAGTTATTAGTTAAAAAACTACATTATATTGGCTTAACTTAATGGTTTGAAATCATCCTGTAACAATATTTAAAATTAATATAAACAGACATGAATGCACACACAAGCAGATACATACAATAATTATCAGTGCCAATTACTTCTACAGTAATGGATTTCATTGTATTAGACAATATTTTTGAATTATTAATATCACTTGTTTAAAAAAATATAGCTTCTTAAAGATTAATTTCACTAGTCTTGGGCATAGGTTCATTTTTGTATTTGAAAAATATTCAACCTCGACAACTCTAAGATAACTTATTTTATAAGCTTTATGTACTGAATTTTTTTGAGTTCAGTATTACCTGATTGTAATACCACCATTTTCTTCCAAAGAAAAGCGCTGCCCCTGATGGACCCATACTACTAAATGGAGGTGCGTATGGATTCACGTTCATGTGATTACCATCCATCTGTAGGTATAAGTTTCATCCCATATTAGTAATAATATTCTTTTAAATTTCTTTTAATTTTAATACATCAAAAAGTAAATATACTTAAGAGAGCAATATACAAGATTTTCGGGAGTACAAATTTGAATTACACTACGGTTATCACATATTACATTACATTTTACTCAACGCTTCAGTTTTACAGCAACCGTGATCACTTAAGACGATATAATTTATTAATGTCAAAGCAACGTTTACTCACAAAGTGATTCCAAAGCCAGTTTTGTTTGTATTTATCTTTGTGAACTGTGTAGGGATTTCCAGGATTTCGCTCATAATCTGAAGATTTGGAATCGGAAACGGATGAACTGTCACTTTCAGATGAAACAAACCGACCTCGATCTCTATATTTACTTTTTCTTGGCTTTCTTTGTCTTCTTGACTGTCAATTTATTTAATCGAATTATTAAATATCAAAAGTATTGTTTATAAAATTGTGTTTATATAAACCTTTCAGCGTTTTATTTTAAGTAAGTTTTATTCTTAGACGGTTTCTCGCTGACATATTAGATAAGTAAAACTTAGATTAAACTTTCAGAAACCCTTAAATTACCACGGCTGTTGGAATATCCACGTAATTATTTAGCTGTAATTTCCCTTTTAAAATTATTCAAATTATTCTTCATTTTACGATTTTCTACTCACGTAGATGTCACTGCCAGATAATCAAATTACTGGAACTGTGAAATTTATGCTAAGCGTTTTTACTTTGCTAAAATAGATCATCGAGGAAACAGGACATTGGGTCTCAGGAACCACAAAAATACTCTTCTGATGAATGCCAAGCACGTTTAGCACGTCACTGAAGACTGTCAATTAGTGTTCAATGATAACTTAACAAAATTTTGAATTAACCTAACATTGGTATTGGAATTATTTTTATGACTCACATTATATAAAATTATAAAAACTAAACTCTAACCCTATATATATTATTTCATTCGAAAATCTTGCGAGTTCGGTTTATATAAAATTTGGATATCTTGTGAGATAAATTAAAATATTTTTTACTCAATGATTCATAAAAAATACGTTGAAAGGAAATATTTCGAAGTAGCCCAAAGTTCGATTTTATTCTCCGAATCTAAAAATAATCAGATGACGATTTTTTTTTGTATTCATAAAGTATTGTTATAAACTGCAAACAAATTATCTGGTTGCATTAAATACAGTTGTTACAAGGAATCTTAAACAGATAGATATGTACGTACAGAAATATATGGGATTACATAGTTGGTTTGTAAAAAATTATCTGCTACATGTGATAACCGGTGTTGGTTGGGATAATAATTTCACTTATATCAGTATAATTTCAATTTATATTAGTTAGTAATAAATAAAGGAATTAGTTCTTACTCATCCTAAGTAATAAATGGTTTAAAATACCTCTCAATTCTATTCCACAATAACTTCAAATATTGTATCAAAGTAGAGGTAATTATTTAAAGAGCTATTTTCGTCCTCAGAATTCCACCGCATAACTTTTCCAATAAATTTATAGTTGCTCTGGTAAATATGTTATTAACATTTAGATGTTCTTTGATAAATGTTATTTAATAGCTATAAGCACTATAACTAATCAAGTTCAGATGAAAACCTCATCTGCTGTGAAGCACTTATACTTTTGGAATTAATTAGAAGTCATGAGTAAGTTTAAAATATTTTTTTCTTTAGTAACAAGATATTTCTTGTTTAGTTGTTATACCTTAATTTATTATCAAAAATTATAAGATTTCGTTTAAAGAAACCTGTATTTTCTAAGAAATGAACTTGATATAAGCCTTAAGGTAATGGTAATTAATATAAAGTGAAATAATGAAAGTTAATTAAATCATTACACTTCTGAAGTTTGTAACAGTATCATCAGTACTGAGGATTCAATTGATTAAATTATTTAATCCTATCAATTTTGACTTGTTATTAAAATACAGAGTTACTTAACGTAAATTATGTTCATTAAATTGTCAGTTATCACATTTTTGTACCTTTTCGACATATTTTATAAAAATTTCTTTGGCTAACTAAGATATCTCGAATTCAACCATTCATTGACGAAACAAAGGAAATGTTGTTAACAACGATTTAGTTGCGAAACTGTTGAATGTGGCGGCTCTTGGCAGGAGAATGGCAGCTAAGAGAGTGGTCTCTTCTAATGAACTTACAATAGTAACATAGCTATTTAAATAGCTTTCCTAACTAACGTCTTGAAGTGGAATTTGAGAACGCAATTAAATAATGAAAACTAATGTTTAATTCTAAATAATTATCTAAATTTGTCTTTAGTTTTGAATACATATTATTTGTTTTAAATAAAAAATATAACTTTAATACTTTTATAGGATTTGACTTAATAAAAAAACCTTCATTTACATAAACCAACTTTAAAAAATTATAAGTTTAAAATAAGCAAATAAAATGTTTATTTAATACAACTCTTATGTTAACCAAATATCTTTAAATACACAAATATTAATGGAATCTTATTATTTATAACTGCTATCTATAAAGTTTGAAGTGCCAATTCCTAAACAAAACAAAACTTAATATTACAAACAGCTTACTTACTGTAATGAAATTCCAACACTAAAGATTGTCCTTTAAGTTTATTTAAGTAGGTTAATCACTGTCTAGACTCTAAAACGTCTTGCCAAAGACAATAAAAATAGTCATGTCAACAATTCTATAAATTAATGAAAACTACTTTGATAAGCTAAGAAAATTTTACTGTATTGAATCACAACTATTCTACGACAAAGTAAGGAAGTCACATAAGTCAGTTTACAAATCTAAGAGTAGTCAGTATATCAAAATTTATCTAGATGAGGACCTCCTGCCTTTTGAAATGATTTAAAACTGCTAAATTTGTGAGTATAACACAAGTTGATGCTTTATAAATATTACTGCTCTAGTAAAAATAAAGAATATACACATATAATTAGAGTTTTTTCCACCCAGGTCACTATCAATTACTTACATTTACCGATGTGTCTTTAGAGGAATTGCTAGAAGTAAATAAAATTAATGTGAATGTCAATAATTGATTTAATATTTTTAAAGGAAATACCTTTTTTTCTTGAATTAAACTATAAAAAGTATTCTAAATATTGGTACAATTATAAAATGTTTAAGGTAGATTAAAAATATTAGAGCTTTTATTCGTGATAACTATCAAAAATTAAGATTAAAAAAAAGTTAAAATCTTGTAGATGGTGAATACTTAGAATATTCAAACTTACTCATCTAATATTTCCATAGCATTATTGTGAGTGTTTCTCAACTGTAAAAAATATTTTATTTCATATTTTATTTTATATTTTTTGTTTGAAGTTTAATACTAATTTGTTATTTATATCTCAAAGTTAATAGGATTTGAAGGTTAACTTTGATTGTTGTTTTGTTGAGCTTACTTTTCTTTATATATTTTATTTTAAATTTCGTAATATAAACATATATGTATTTACCTCTTGCGAATCATATCCATATGTTATCCTATAAAAGAAGTTTTAATTGTAAATGGTTAAAGTGTCGTATCGTTATATATCGTTCACACTTTTTTTACAATTTTGGTGGTTATACAATTTTAATAAAAAAATAATAATACTTATTTAGTTTTATATTTGCTTCAGTATCGGTAATAAATACCTTTTCTGGATATCTTTCTTTTTGGGTTGTGGACTCAGTTCAATGACAACCTGGTAATATTTTTAATAAGTATCTAATTTTGTATTCAAACAAAATTTATTTAACAATACGTACCCAAGGTTTCCTACGGAAATAATAACAATATTAAGCTACAGATTTTAACTTTCAGTTATCAATTACATTTATGGAAAATAGCTTACCCTTTTTTAGACCGTGAATCATAATGAGGTAAGTCTTTCAACAATTTATACTGAAAGAAAAAAAAAATCAATTTCTATTCAATTTATGTTATTGAAACAAAAAAAATTAAATACCAATAAATTATTCGTTTTTCTGAATCCCGTGTACAGCACTCGATAAGGGGTTTTACCGTATCTATAAAAAAATATAATAACAGGAATACATGATTTTTAAATCACACATGTATAACCAAATCTACAAGGTAGAACAATATAAATATTATATACATCTTCTTAGTATTTTTCCTGATTTATTAAAACATTTAACTTACGTTATTCCAAGGTTGGCCAGATTTCCATAAACTGCGCCACCTACATCTTTATGGGGAAATTTAACAGAAGATTTTAACATCCCAAAAGCTGGTTGAAGGAGCGTATGACCTGGATGAATTGGCTCTGCTTTAGGTAGATCTTCAACAGATTCTGGCACATCGAGAATGCTTTCATCGCTGGATACTATAGCCCGCCTCTTGAAGTAATTTGGTAATATTTTAAAAACACCACCAAAAGTGAGACAAGAAAATCTGGGATACAATTTATTGCAAAATAATATGTTTTACAATAATATTTATTTCGTTTATTAAACATTTCAATTTATTAGTGTCACTATCATCGTTTCCGTTTATTCATAAGAATTAAGAAACTGTAAAATTTTTAAATAACATTTCTTGCAAGAACTTGACTATGTGTACTAGGACGGAAGTGTACAAGAAATTTGTTGTTATTATATTCATACCTACTTGTAATTAAAAGAAGGGACAAGGGGAGCACACTTAACATTTGACTTGCCTTCTTTTAGAACTTTCTCCGTTTTAGAAATCGCAAATGATTATACCTATGAAATGAAATTTCTGAACTATTTAATACTAAACATTTTGATGTTATTCTTTGTTTGATGGTGGGTATTTTAGCTTAATAAGCATAAAAAATCGATACAGGTAAAACGATGCCAATAAACGAACAGACATAGGGAACAATAAAAGATTCGATGTGTTGATTCAAGTTTGAGAAAATTATAGCCATATGTCATGTTTTACTTTTCATTTATTTTGTAAACTTGTTCCGTCTTATTACTATGAGTAATGTAGCTTTACTACAAAACAAATTATGAGTGTACTAGTTCTTAATATCATATAAAGTAATTTAAGTACGTTTAGAAATAGGAAAATTTATATAATATTTTTTTAATTAATTATATCAGAAGAATATATATATAACATGATATTCAAATAAACTCCTTTGATGTATATGCGTATCTTCGTTGTACTCACTTCAAATACAGAAATTCTCGTATTAGAGACAAAGTTAGTGACTCAATTAAGGAATTCGGTCATTCTACACGAATATTTACTTTACGGATTGTACTTTGTAACTTAATTTGTAAGTGCAGTAATTACTAAGGGAAATTTGAAAGACTAATGTTAATCAATTTAGATTACTGCTTAGTTTCACCTAAACTGTCCTTAGATTAAATTGAAAATGAAACATACTTAACTACACTTTTATTTGTAATTAAATTGGGACAAAAAAATAGTTCTTTATTAAATTAGTAATATACATAACGATTCAAAATGTATTCTATTAATTATTATTGAATGAAAATAAAAGTATTTGAAGGAAAAACTATTATTAGAAAATATATTTTACTTACTTTGATGAGTTCTATTAATCGTCTTATATTATTGTTGTGTGATTGTTTCAGTGGCCATGAACACGCCACGTTCTAAAAGATTTAATAATTATATTAAGGATTTACCTGAAGGGTTTTATAAAATATAATAACGCTTTTTTATTTATCGATATCAGAAATACAGAATAATTTTTCTTTTCGATTTTGTAAAATTCTTTCTAATTACCTCGACATTAATAATTTTAATCAATTAGTTAGTACTTTATGAAATACACTACTTACGAAAAGTAAAAAAACCGTAAGACCACATTTTTGTCGTGGAAGCATTTTAGCAGTCTTTTTAATTTTGCTTTTATCTTTTCATTTGAATGCAAAAACTGAATCAATGTATTTTAGATTTAGTTTACACAAGCCCAAAGTTTCTTTTGATTTTATAGTATTTTTACTTCTTATACGATCAAACTTCAGCTTCATAACAAATATCGAATGCAAACCGTGAAATTTAGTAGACTTGGCTTAATCTAATTCCGTTTTTTTTTATAAGCCACTAAGAAAATTTGAGATGATTGGCATTTTTTACACTTTAATTAATTTGTTTGATTTGTAAAAAAAGGATATATAGAGGAAGGATTGTATAGAAAAAATATATGCTTGCCAATGATAGGTAAGATGTCAATTGGTTAGAAAAAATCCTCATTTAGATTTGTTTTAAATGAAACGCTTTTGTAATAATTGTGTATATTTCAATATATAAAATTATAAATAATTAATTTGTGACTCTTATAGTTTAAACCACGTATGCATATATTTAAAATTAAATATTGATTATAAAAATGACGTATTTCTTTGGTATTTTCAAATGGTACATTAATTCATCATTTTCATTTAATCTATTGGAGGACGAACTTTAGTTGCAAAACTTCCCATGACATTTCCTGGTGGGTAGTAATAAGCTACCACGTATATTTGTCCTTCTTTTGTTTTTGCAACACCCACTCCAAGCTCTTTAGTATCTTCCCACACGATCTGAGAGAAATGTCCCGAACCTAAATTGTCCGGTTCTTTACCAAAGCTGTGGTTTTGTATTTCACTATACCATTTATCAACAGGGTCTTTACCGGATAATGTGAAGTTTGGATCTGTGGACCAAGCGTAGAAAATATTTTCACCATATTCATTTTGATCTCTATGTTCCACTCTTCCTATTTTGGATATAGATTTCGCCCATTCTTCAGCATACTTGCACATTTTCTTATTTATTTCAAGAGGTGGTACTCTGTGTTTAGTTCTATATTCATTATGAGCGTTTAAAAACTCTGACTCAAATTTGACGATATAATTTTTATCAACAATTGAAGTTGAGCGGAATATAGTAACAATATCATTAGCGAGGTCGCTTATATTTTTGCTGTTTCTCTTATTTGGCGATGGGGGTGGTAAATTATTATTTGATTCAATATTCGAATCCATTGAACTAAAACTTGAAGTTGACTTAAACTGCAATGCGCCCGGCGGTGGAACATTTTTTACGAACTGACCACTAAAATTTCCTGGTGGATAATAATTAGTTACAACATACAACTTTCCAGATTTGCTTTTAGCGCAACCTACACCGATTTCTCTGGTATTTTTCCATATGATTTGTGTGAAGTGACCACACGTAAGTACCTCTGGTTCTTTGCCAAAAGAATAATCATTAATTTCATTATACCATCTATCAACCCAATCCTTTGCTCGTATTTTTACACCTGGATCTGGGGACCAACCACAATAAACACTTTCACCGTACGTATCATTAATACTGTATGCTAAAGTGTCATTTTTCGCTAATTCTTCAGCCCATTTTTGACTTATTTTACTAATATCTTTGCTTAAAACTAGAGGTGGAGTACCATGTTCCTTTCGGTATTCGTTGTGTGCCTCTAAAGTTTCAATTTCATAATCATTGGATTTGGATCGAAACAATTTACTCTGCAATTAAAGAACAAGTTTTGATTATTAACCTTATACAAAAAAGCAGTTTTTATAATTAATTTTACGAAGAAAAATATCTGTTTTATGACAATTTATGTACATTTTTGTTAAAGTTTTTTCTATGCTATTTATTATTAAACACAAATCTCATTTATTATTCTAACGTTTTTAAATTCGTAGTAGGGTATAATCAAAAAACTCTAATGTTTAAGCCAAATTGTTTCAACTTCAACTGAAATCAAAAAAGTCAGTGTATAAAAATTTTATGGAAGAGGAAAATGTGACTTGTTTGATAATTAATTAACAACTAATAAATCAATCACATTACAGAGAAAACATCACTTCAAAAGTTACTATATTCAGCCTTATATTAAGTTATTTAAACATCAAAGTTCGTGATCTCTATATCGGTGTTCGTTGTGGGTTGATGTGTACAAACAAACATCCTAACCGCCTTCCCACGCATTAAAAGTCTCCTAAACTATCTTATTAAGCTGGGGACAGTTAATATTTGGTAATAAAATAACTTTGCTGCCTTTTTTTAATGGATTATAAGTATTATAAACTATTTAACATAACATATTTTAAATATGAAAAACTGTTGAGCTCAATTTTTTTTAATTACATACAGGATAAAACATTGTTCTTTTATGTAAGTTTTTTCAAACTTTTGTAGTCTATTAAATAGTTAAAACTTTGTCTGTTCATTAGTACATATATTATAAACAAAATTGGATAAAAAGTTATAGTTATGTTTACAGTAATGTATCATATAAATTTTAACTTATTTGTATTTATAACGATTACCTCTAGCATCATTGATTTCTTTTACTATAAACGTTTTTTCAGCACCACGAGTTATAGTTACAATCATAATCTAATCCACGTCCTTTAACCTTGAGATGCATAACATTGTAATAAGCGTAATTATTTTAAATATAATAATTATATTTTATTAATATTATCAATATTTTTATCACTTCTATGTTATTTAGTATTTTTTAATAATCTTTGTAAGTTTTTGATTGTGGACTACAAAGAGATAATATTAGGTCATCGGTATATAGTATTTGATTATTATTTTAACCCTTTCAGACCTGGCGTACACAAATGTACACATAAAATATAATAAAAAAA
>DVQO01000717.1:0-13789 GCA_018231785.1 Danaus gilippus | reverse complement strand
TTTTTTTTTGGATTTGTATTGTCATTTATGGTGAATGGATAGTTGAGTTTCTTATATTCTTTTTAATGGTTACATTTATTACTAAATGCTTATTTTTTAAATTATTAATCTTCTTGTGTTTATTGCACATGAAGTTATTAATGCCCTCTAGTTATCGTTTTCAAATTCGTGGTGAAGATAAAGAGAATATTTGCATTTTATTATTTCTTTACCTTTGCATATTAACTAAGCCTTTATGTGGGGTGTACATAATTAATAATAATAATTTTCCGTAATATTATTATAAAAACCGAAAGTGTATACAAAATTTTCTGCTTATTTAAATAGGTAAGATAATAAATTATAACATTTTAATATATACTATTTTTATTGAAATTGTATCTTATAATACAGATTATACGTTGAGCCAAAAAAAGAAAAGCAATATGGTGTATTAAATTCAGTAAATGAACTTTAATTACAATTTAGGCTTGTTTTTCGGGATAAATAACACTATATTCCAGATAACAAGAATACACATAGAGAATTGATTTAAATATAATTACATTTCTTATAATCTCTCTATAATATAAATATACTCATAAACAAATAAATAAATTAATTATTAGTAGTTAATAAAAAGGATCATTTTTTAACAAAAAATTCGTCTAAAGCGTTGTAAATTATGTACTAAAGATATTCCTTTCATATTGTGATTAGTTATATTTCAGATGTGTTTATAACGGTGAAGACCCCGCGGTAATACAAACATTTTCATATTTAACTTAAGCGTGGATACGAAACATTGTAATACATAATTGCAATATGCGTTTAGTGCCTCTTTGTAAGAATTTTTATTGCTCCTCTAAGCATATAGTTATTTATTCATAAACAATGGGGTATATGAGGTTTTATGATATGAGTGCCCGTGTTATAGAAGCTTTATTTTATCTTAACAAATATCTTTATAATTTTAAATTACTCTAAGAGAAAAGGTTTTTGATTAGATCACTTTTTTATCTCATTTTTTCATATCTTATAATTAATTATTAAGGATTTCGAAATTTCAGATATATTTACTGGTCGTTAAGAAATTGTTACTTTATTTTAAAAACACTCAATTATGTGCAACTCAAATTTATAAAATATTAAATGTAAATTTTAAAATCACTAACATTTTATAAGTATAAATAATAAACGAAACTAATTTTATAAGAAGAATTTAAATATGTATGAAGGAATAAGTCATGCTTATAATTTCAATATGCAAGCCTCATGTGGGGCAGCTTTGAGCCTGCTTATATATCTATAAGTAGGAGATCAGAGACTCCCTTAGTCCCCTAACGGCTAACCTATCATTCCCTCCACATTTTTCAAATCGCATACTTTGAAAGCTAGGACGTAATTGTAGCTTTGTTATGTACAAACGTGAGATTGCTCTATATCCGTCGGAGGGTAAAAAGTGAACACAATGAATAAACATTTTATGTGGCTGCAAACAAATTCTATGTATCCGACTATAGTTTCCTAACCTTCTTTCGTTAAAAGGAAACTCGTGATAATGATGGATGACCCGACGTTCTTATGGTAATATTAGTATGATAAATAACACATCCTTATGAATAATAACCTACTCTGGGTGGTTATGGTAATACGGATGTTATATCTTAAGACGCAACTGTTACTAAGCTTAATAAATATAGAAAACTTCGTTTGAACAAACCAAATTAATATACACAAAATAATATTTAAACTACGTTTCATGGATTTGACCCCAAAATTATATAGTTTGCCATTTTACCTCATATTTTGGTTTCATTTCAGCACCCGTGATCACCCTACTTAAGATAAAAATGTTAAATTTTAATTGCGATTCTAAACAAAATCTCCTCTCCTAAGGCTTTTAAAAGAGAAAATAAAATTATAAGAGAAAATAACCTTAAAGATTATAAGATGTATCTAACAGTTTTTTCAAGATTTAAAATGTATAAATGTATTATCCTGCTTTAAAACATTTTACACGTTTGCATATAACAGTATTAAGTTGTTTACACCAAATAGTTTAAAAGCACTCCAAATGTAAATATTAAAAATATATACAAGTTTTAAATGAAAAAGGGGTAATTGTTAATACAGTGTAGAATTATCTGAAGCATTCGTGAATTGAAGGCATTATTTTGATAATATTAAAAGCAATAGAGAATTGAATTTTATCAAAATTTAAATTAATACAAAAGTAAATTGAAGACTCTGAAACATCTTGAAAACATAATCATATTGAAGACACTTATTTCTTTAAGTATTTCAGATAACATTGACTGAGTTAAGAGATAATTACTACACCAAAAATCTAAATACAATTTATTATAGTTTAAAATCAATAACTTGACTTCCATTCTACACTATATTTAATAAAAAAACTACAATAAATAAATTTTACAAACAATTGACGGTTATTACGCCGGGACAACACCCATGTAGGCATACTTAGGACGTGTGACGTTGCTGGCTTCGCCTCATCCCGCTGAAGGAACCAGGAAAATTCTAAAACCATTTAAACTTGCATGTCTTCGCTTAACATGTCTTCGCTATCCCAGACTAGGAATAATCACATGTACTAAGGAATCGATACTAAATCTTATAAACTTTACATTGAACTTGCCTATAATACATATTTAGTTGGTAATTTAAAAACTATTATTAATACTTAATAATTCTTGGTAAAATTCGAATATGCTTGACAGTTAACGGTGTTAGGTTTTTTCATATCAGTATCAATTTTTATATTAATAACTTGATTCGTAATTTGTATTTAAAATTGTTGTCTGTAACAAAATGTAACCAGTAGTATTATCTATAATCTTGTGTATACACAATATACTTTGAATAAAAAGTCAGTTGTTTTCCGACTACCAGTGTATTATTATAAAATAAAAGAAATATTCTTAAAAATTTAAATGTTTTCGTCCCTGAAATATCTATCTATTGATGATTTTGCATACTAAATAGAAAAGGTTTATTTATAATAAAAAAGGTACATTTATAATTCCAACAAAAATCTTCTTGTTGAATAATAAACAAAGTGAAAAGGAAGTAAAATTATATAACAAAGTTTAAGAGTTACTCATGATTTGATGTTATGGTCTGGTGTTGCAGAGGTAGTTAACTGTTACAAGTATAAATGACCGAACCTGTTAAAATTTTGGAATGGTGCCTAATGCGGACAGTGAAATATAGTTTCCAAAACAACATTCTTGTATCCTTGTATGGAGACGTAATTTATGAATGCTTTCATACTTAATTTAACGTAATATATTTTCTATTAAGGTTAGGTAATCCATTAATTAAACCTAGAGATTTTGACTTTAAGATTGGACACGCTAATAAAATAAACACTAGTAAACATTACATAAACGTATTTCATTATTAGCCTTAAGAAATATTTTCTGTTCAACGCAAAGGTCGCAAGAATTCGCGATTCCCAATTTCCCCTTCCTGAAAACGTTTTCCTATGCGTTTGTGGATGACATAAAACGGAAATCGAAATCTTCAGAACATAAATAATATAAATTACATTTCTAAAAATGTTTAGACGAGAAACATTCATCACTAGTAATTAACGAACTATCGATGTATGTAATTATCATATTATATAACATATGTCTAAATATTTCAAATGGTAAATTAATAATTAAAGTACATTCAGTTAATACACGAATGTTTTTAAATTATTTGTCACATAAAAAACGTCATACTTCTAATACTTAGTGTCCAGGCCAACAAAATAACACTTAGGTCACAATATACAGACTGAATGGAAACCAGGGCATGAATTTTTGTAAAAACAAAAGAAGTTGAAAAATTTATGAAATTAATTTTTCATAAAAAAATTATACCAGTTTTTTAAGTCATTTAAAAATGGAGGTCCTCAAATCGATCAATTTTTTTAAGTATGTATCAAATTGATGTGTTCTGTTTATTATTTTATAAACAAATACTTTATTTGAAACAATGGCAAGTGTATAAACTACGAGTAGGTTTTTCTTTACTATAAAAATACATATGTATATCTCAATAAATTCGAAAAATTCACAAATTGTAGACAAGAAAAATTTGCATTACACATATTTTTGTTCAAGATCCAAAATTTTTTGTAGAGTATTGAAATCCATATGCTATCTACTGTCTAAAATTCGGATCTACTATCAAATTCTCAGTCGGATAGTTAGCGTTCAAAGCGTTACAATTTTGAAGCTGCCTGACAATTATTATATAATGGATATACTAGTATGTACGAGTATGTATAACATAGGTATTTATAATGTAACATGACAGTTGAACGACATTCTAATGTATTGAGTCACATAAAATACCAAAAGGTTTAAAGTTTTAAATTATATACAAACCTCAAATAGCACAGATGTGCTTAAAGCAGCATTGTAAATGTACGTATCATGTTTAATACAGACGGTGCTTTCCTTTTGAAACATGAGATTGCTCGACTTTTCAAAGTAAGCCAGGCAACAAAAGTTTTGTTTTGTGTAGTTGTTATTTATGTCTTTGTTGAAAATGTTGCAGAAGTAGCATCAAAGTTGTTGTTAATATCATAATTAATTAACTCCATTGGTCCCACCACACTAAAATTCTTATTTGTATTTAGGTACATAGTTTTGGCTTCTTTATTTTAAGCTTGTTGTTTCATTATTTTATTTACTTAGATATGTAACAACACACTTTATTCATCGTATTTAATTAAGATTGTCAACTATTTACTGATAGTATATAATTGACAAGGTACCTTAAATTTAAACTATTAATGCCTTTTTCAAAAAAGTAAAAATAGTATTAGAGAATTATTGTCCTTGTTTTCAGTTAAAAGATACTACAATCAGATTTAAAAGCGCCAACGGTGTTCTAATTTAATGTAATTTTCTCGGCGACCCACGACTCGCTCTACTTAACAAGCAATTAGTTTAATTTTATTACTTTATATTTATAAAAACCAGTCCATTGAAATCCACTCTTTGCCTTGATAATTAAAAATTGCGTCCCCTAAATAAATTGAATACAAAATACATTAATGTATTTAAAATACCTTTATAATGTCCTTTTGTGTCTGGGATTATGAGAAAAAGCAAATGCTACGTAAAACTGAGGCATATGAAAAAATTTGTTTTTAAAATGCAGTCATATATTTGAAGTATCTATAACCGAGGTCACCTATATTTATTATATTTTTATTTAACCAACTTTTTCCCTCACTTTATTGCTTATCGCTTTCTACCATAGCCCTAATCTACGAGGATAATAATTTCTCTATTTTGCTAGAGGCCACGACAAAGTAGAAAATAGCTAGAAATTTTTTGAATAGCAGCACTTTTTGACTTACATTTGAACTTTGTAATAATCCATCCTATACAAAAAAAATCTCAATTATCGTACCTGAAATAATCTGCATGTGAAAGATTGAAAATACGCGACGTGTTGTAGTTGAACTCTCTTCAGAGAAATCATCACTACAGTAATGGCTTCGTCATGTAGGGGAGTTGCATATTTTGGATGTGATAATGAAGTTTAAACAATTTACGAAACTAAAAGTATTTTAAATAATGATGAGCTCTGTAGTTGACACATAAATCTATGTTTAAAAAAACATTAATAAATATAAATATTGCTGTCAGCAGTATTTATTGGATAAAAAAGAATGATCGCTTCAGCAAAGTACACTTAATAATAAAAAGTCAATATGAGAAAGCCAGAACATACATACTTATGAAGTATGAACACAGTCGTCCTATAAGACTAGGTGCCTGAGAGCTAGGAATCTTTTCAGTTTTTATAATAGATACGTTTCTGAATTCTTAAAAAAAAAAACCGGATGAATGATTTTTAGCTGGTTAAAATTGATAATAAAATATTTGAATGTTTTCAAATTATAGCGTGACTTTAACCATATTACTGTGAAATTTATTAAAACATTTGTATTATTG
Organism: Danaus gilippus; assembly: GCA_018231785.1. NCBI lineage: Eukaryota > Metazoa > Arthropoda > Insecta > Lepidoptera > Nymphalidae > Danaus > Danaus gilippus. The sequence continues at coordinate 7,820 of DVQO01000717.1, read as the reverse complement.
ACATAAAATCAAATTTTGAGTTACACACTCGTATTTAAATTCAAATACCTAATATACATCAAAATATTCATCAATATCAAAAGGGATTTGCATAGGCGATACATTGGGAATATCAGGTTTTAGTCGCTTTTTGAAATTAAACAGTGGTGCCATTTTACTTAAAGGTGTCAGTGAATGAATCCCTTTATATATTTAGAAGTTCTATGAGCACAGAGGAACCATTTATTAGTTTTCTTACAAAATAATTCATGTTTTGTTATTTACATTAAAATCCTTTATGTACATTCTCGTTGTTATAAATTTAATTCTAATAGTTATAGGACCGACAATATACGGTTCTTTATCTTTCTTGCAAATTTTTTGACAACGATGGCAAAGACGCTAAAAAAAATTTTTGTAACATATCTGCTTTACAGTTCTGTCTAAGCCCACCATTTAATTGTATAAAACGTACCCATGGATCATGTGCTAATGTACAATACAGAAATAAGGGTTATATATATATATATATATATATATATATATATATAACCCTATATATATATATCTATTTAGAATATCGACTTATATTTGAATAAGAAAATAAATAAGCTTTGATGTAAAAATATACGAAAAAGTGTGGTGGCTTCGTCCCGTTTTCAAGGTGAAAAGTTATTAACTTTGAATGGCAAATTGTCTTTCGTTGCTATTTATTTTACTGTTGAAGACGCTTACAAAATACGCAATTCATTTTATCAAAAACTTATTACATAAATTTTATTATTTTTTAGTTTTTCTGTAAAAATTATGCCGTAGTGATTTTTTTTATATTGAATATGGTCTCCAAAAATTAAACATTATTTACCATTAATATAACTTTGTTTTGCTAAAAGTAACTCATAGAAAAAATAGTATAATATATATTTTAAATATTAAATAACTATTAATCTTCTCCGCTAATTACAATTTTCAAATTCTCAGGTTTTAAATATTCTGCATCAACGCCTAGATATGGACTATGACGAATTCCAAAAGTTGGAGCAGGAATTGTTGGCTTTATGTACATAAACTGAGAAAAAAATGTTACTTTTAGTAGTATACTTTAATGTTATTAATTTTAAAAATATATTATTTTTTTATTTTACTTACTACATGTAAAATGATTGCTAGTATTAATAATTTTTTGATCTCTAATACCTTCTTTTCGCAATGTGCATTCGGAGCTGGTTTCTTCATGGGTTTTAAACTTCTATAAGGGGCACCAAATGAAAACGCTGGTTGCTTTCGTTTGACATAATTAAAATTGGGATCATGAGCTCCTGGATCGGGAATTTTTTGAGTACTGTCTGCTTTGGCTACATTACCGAAAGAATATGCTGGATAACGTCTAGAAGTAAAAACAAGATTTGAATCAACATAAGGTCTTAATAAAAACACATTCTTATATGTTAAGTATTCACTTTTTGCCTGGTATATATGGTAAATACATATTAGGTGATGGAGTCCACTGATCCCATGGCTGATAGGGAGGTCTTGCTGCTGGTCTCATAGAATAAATAGGTGCCTTTTTGTATCGTATACTAATATTAGGAGCATAGTTGCACGGTCCAGGCATCTTGACTTTCTCTCTAGGTAATTCCAACGGAGGAGACATAATACCATGTTTTACTTTGTATAAACCTATAACATTTTAAGATTAAAATAAAATTTTTATATTCAAAGGTATAAATAGTTTAAAAATTCTAGTTATATACAACAATAATGTCTTAACCTTTATGTCCTTTTCCGCAGATATCTAGCATTGGTGCAGACGGCGATATTGCCGAATTACCATATTTTGTAGGAATGTTATGTCCGAATGTGAAAGCAGGCGAACGTTTTATAAGCGAATATCCATTCCCACCTTAATAAGATGACATAAAAATGTAGTTAGAAATAAGTCACGTTTTTTTTATTATAATACTTTTCTTTTGGCCACATTTACAAACTCTAAGCCTTTTTGAATCTTGAAACTTGTATGTGTTCAGTTCTTTCTATTTATTTTTTAATATAATACAGTGAATAAAGTCTTTGAAAGAACATTTAGTTGTAAAATATGTATAATAAATAATATAGCACTTTTTAATTTTCTTAACGTTAAAATAAAAAGAAATTGTTCATTACATTTACTTAATGTAACCAAACGTCACGTTAATAGATATGATGCAGTTTCAGATTCAAATTTGTGAGAAATCTTGTGAAGCAGCTTAATCGTGTAGTTATAAACCAAAAATGCCTTACATAATTTTGGAAAAGTGCTGATACTTTTTTATCGCTCGACTGATATTAAGCAAACATAGCTAAACACCATAGCAAGGAAACTGGCTTCCTAACGAAAAAAAAATCATTGAAATTGGTGTAACCGTTTGAGAGCTTCGATGCCACTAATATATACACAAACACACAGCGACATTGACGTAAAATAAATAGCTCTCCCCACCGTCTGCTTTTGGTATTTCAGATAAACTATAGGATTGTTTAATGTTTATATCTAATTAGTTTTTCTGAATTTCTAAAATGCTAATGAAATGTGACATGAATTCTTAAATATTCTTAGTTAAAACCGCCAATGAGGCCAAAGAAGTTTAATTATGTTTTTCCAGTAATTTCCCTATTCAATCGATGTTTCCCTAAGGAACAAAAACGTTTTTCTGAGGTGATCTATTTAGGTCAAGTCATTTAAACTGTACATCATTATTATTTCGTGTGGTATAAAAGTGTATAAGTTTTCGAATAAAGGTTTGTCGTTAATAAACATACTATGAATTTTTTTAATGTAATTTTCTAAGTAAATATTACAGTTGCTGTAATGATATTAATTATATTTATTATAATTCATAAAAAGAAACACTTAGCTTTCATATTTCTCTGTTCTCATTGCTTCTTAATTCAAAACTAACATTGTAGTATACGTATTGAAGCATTCATCATTGCTTCCTTATTAGTTATTACCTTATGATCGGAAAAATAAATATAGGTAAAGTCTTACAATATAATTCCGGAGTATCATAGCAGTTTGGTGCTGGATTTTCAAATTCAAGAGACACTTTTCCCTTACGCTCAGTGGGCTTTGACGGTAACTGTTTTAACAATTTCGCTCTACATTCCCATCCCCACGGCATTTTGATGAGCAATAAAAAATATCGTAAAATTAAAATATGTCACGTTATACTTTCACATGCAAAATTAAAAAGTTGTCATCATTTTAAAAGTGGCCTGATGTTTTTTCTCTTTTGGCAAGTGAGTTTCATTGCAATTTTTATTTTTCAGTCATAAAATTGTGTCAAATTGTTCCTTTTTAGTTTATTATTTGTTCGGAAATACAAATTTATTACATTTTTCATTTTATTTTTGGATAAGAAAAAATACATTTGTATGTAACTATGATTTTCGTATATATATGTACTACTTAAAATTGTCAGTCAGATACTTTATTCGTATCTGGTCGTGATTAAAGTTGCTCAGTAAAGTCAATGAAACTTCAATATAAATGTAGAATAATATGATAAATTACTAAGTTTATACGAAAATCAAACTTTCTTTCACATTGTACTCGTAAAAAGTCATAGACATCATTAGATATTATGTATGTACTAGTATATATTAATAATTTTGTTTAGGTATATTAGATGAAACGCATTTCGATTCAAATACTTCGCATTTACTTGAATTACGTATGTATTATATTAATATCTCACTCGTCCTTCCGTCAGGTCGTCTTTTCCTTCATACTTTTATTTTTGAAACGAAATCTTTCTTTGAATTGCTTTCATAACAAAACCTCTCTTATTTTTTACTAAATTAATAAAAAATCTTAAATTTTAATCTCTTCTTATAGTAATTTATATTATTTAATATATTTTAATAAAATATATAAAAAATAATAATGATACTCTTTTAAATTGACTAAAAAATTTTTTTATTAAAATTGTACAAAAAATTTGATCATTTTTGATCTCAGACAAGTAGAGATAAGAAAGCACGATAAAAATACAACAGCTCAAGGTGAAGTGTCTATTGACATATATTTAAAAACTCTTTGAAGACACATTGTTTCTAAATACAGTAATAAAGTCAGGATTATATGTCATTTCCACTGGGAAGGGAGGTGTGTGCAATGTTTTTATTTAATAAACTAAATATCGATTGAGAAAAAAACATTTAAGTAATTATAGTTATATTAAAAATAAAGTTATTAATCAGTTTTCAAATTTCAAATCACTTCTCCACAACTATAAAAGGCAATTAGTTTTAATTATAATAGGGAGAGTAAGTTTGAATTCTAATAATAATATATTAGTTGAGTTTAAGAATTATAATAAAACTGTATGGTTGTAAAATTTTTCACTTAATATTGTGACATTAGCTTTCCCCCTATAATTTAGATATGAGTTTATAGTACATTCAATGTCGTATCAATAAAAGTAGATAGATTATTCACAATAATTTCTTATAAAATAATAACAAAATTTTATTAAATAAAAAAATCTCATAATAATCTTTTAACGATTTTACTGGCATACGTGAAGCACGTAATAGAGTAAAGCACTTCATTTTGGAAAGTAGGTGATACTGTAACACTACAGCACGAATATTACTCGAAAATTGAAGAATCACACCACGATCTTCAACCTTTTGCATATAAGGTTAAAAATGAAATGAAACGTGAATAAAAAACCATTGTCAATTCCGATACTTACGGATATTTATCACAATTCTTAAATATATACCCATAGATAAAATTATATTATTAGTGACAATATAGAAAGAATAAAATAACAACTGACAAATAAAACAGCCGTTTTCATATTGAAATTCTGCCTGAGACAAAGAATAAAAACGTGTACAAAAGTAGATTTTAACGCCCCGTCTCACTCTTTGCACGCGGCTGACACTCATTGAGGTCCTCAAGCCGGGGAAAACGAATCTTAACTCTCTCATATATTCTTTACAATATCGTATGTATAAAAATCAACTGTATTTTTTATTAAAAATATTTTTTTATTAAATTTTAATTAATATATTAACAATTTGTGGATGTCAAATTATTGTAAAAAGTCGTGACCTATTTTAGTTTCTCAATCTATACTGTGTATATTTGGATTCTAATAATAGTTGTTCGTTCTTGATAGATGTTATCATATTAATTTAAAGTTTATCCTGAATATTTCGGAGAGTAGGTCCAAACTGGGAAACAAAGTTTGAACCCGCTTAACATAGATCTCGCGTATGGTATAATCTGTTGCTTAACACACTAAAGGCTCAGGAACTTAGAATAATTAGATACACAAATATTATTTGGTAAAGTTATTTTCGTTATATTCTAATAGTTTAAATCTGTTTCTTCAAATTTTTCAGTTAACTGTAAATCTGATTTAAAAATTTGTATTGGTGTATTTTACTCACCTATAAAAGAATAAACACTTTTTTTTACACATATAGAAACAAATTTTTATTTAAATAGAAGGTATAAAGTTTTATGGAAAACGTTCACGGAACATTTATTCTTTTCAATAGGATATACTAAGAGTTATCGGCGTCATTACCTCCAACAGATTTTCCGTTTATCCAAATTATTTCTCAACTTACTTTATATATATAAAAACTCCATTTCCAATATAGGGAATGTTAAAACTTTTATAGAAATATTAAGAGTGTATTTCCTGCCACAATGCTTCGAACTGCATGGAAATAAGGTACACAAAAAATCTCTCATTCTTACATATATACATTATTTACGGTAAAATATTTGCAGTACAAATGTCACGGACTATATCAGATTATAGCAACGAAGTGTTTAAAATGAATGTGCATAATATACTTTACAGAGTAAAACATATTTGCTAAATTTATCAAGAACTTATTGATCGCACCGCTCCATTTATTAAAATATACTGTGCTAGTTTATAGATTCATTTATATTTTTCTGCGACCTAAATTGAGTTCCGTCATTAAAAATAAAATGTGAAATCCATTAATTTATTTCGATTTTGTTTTAAATGCTTATATGCCTTTAAATTTTTCGCTCCATATATTATTGTATTTTTACTAAAAAACTGCACTTAATAGTTAGAAGATAATCTTAATAGAAGCAATACAATTTTAAATAAAATAAATTTTATCAAGTTAAATATTTGTTAGTTTAAAATTGTATGTTTCGATGTATGTATATCCAGGGAGAGGAGCGGGTATTTTGAGATACAGGTTAAATCTACTTCAAAATTCCCGTTGCTAACCATTGCTGTACAAACTGATTTAAACAATAATTTTTTTTTATTTATTTTATTGAAATATCTCGAAATAAGATAGGCTCACACAGATTATGTTTTCATGGATGTTTTGCATGAAGAAGCTTTGGCTGGTGGCATTCCTTTTGACAAAGGAGTATGTCGATAGCAATAAATCTAGGGTTAAGCCTATTATGGCCTTGAAAGATAAAAGACTAGGATTTTTACTGAATATTAGCTGCCAAGTATATGTATATATATGATAACTATAAGAAATACATTAGAGCAGATGTAATAATATATAGGTACCTATATAGTTATCATTATTTTAAATAATGTTCGTGACCTTATTCATGATTTTCTTATTTGAAAATACAGTTTAATAATTATGCCACAGGTATAATAATTCTTCATTCTTCTTAAAGGTCTTTGCTTCAAATTTGTTCTTAGAACTTACGGTTCCCAGACGGACGTGGTCTTATTCATGGACATAAAATTTAAACAATAGGAGACAGCAACCTTAAAGGACATGAAAATAATAGTAAAATAAGAAATAATAATAAAAATTTCCACGAGCCAGGAAATTGAGCTGCACCGGATATCGTCGCACCGGAACGACGACGTACGATGGAGGAATGGCTTCCGGTCGAGGTGGCCATCCTTTTTATACCTCGATTTTCTATATTTATACTTAATTCAGCATTATGCCGTAGCTTTTTGGTATATAAACATTAAATTCACCTACAACAAATACAATTTACTTGAAAAGTTTCATTTTGACCCAGAATGTAAACAGCTCTTGTGAAAAGCGAATATTAATGTTATTTACTTTACAATGATATTATAATTCAATTTATTTAGGAAAGAAAATAAATATTCTCCTACAGTAATGATTGTTTGTTATTTCTGTGTTTATCGAAATAGCAGAGTAGGCCATTTTTTATTTATAAATAATTAAATCTCTTTATTCATATAACATTGTAAATGTGTAATAATCGTTATTCTAATTTCTTGTACCTACTATTGAATTTAAACAAATTGAATTCAAATATATTTGTCATGAAATTTAACAGCATTAACTACAAATATTTTTTGTTTCTTCCATTCCAACATATTAAGTGTTTGATAACAGATGAAAAAATGTGAGTTTTAATTTTAAGTTATCATATTAAAGTTTGTAGTTTCTTTTCGCGAGCATGTTCTTTCATAAACCCTTCTTTACATAGATCAGTACAATTGTACTCGTACATGACATTTGCGAAATCTATAGGAATACGCCAATATTTAGGAGGAAGAGAAAGAAAGGTCATAATATTATTTTTAAAGGCTGAACGTTTCTATTCCCTTTTAATTTGTCATCTGTACAAATTCAGATTTTTTTCGACTTATTTACTACGCCGATAGTTAAGGGCATAACCATCATTAATCAAATGCATTTTCACGATATTACGTATTATTATATGTAGGCCGAATTAGATGATTGTTTTTGTTTTTATTATAGTAATGTATTTTTTCTTTAAAGACCATATAAAGAGATTTTATTACAAGTTCATACATACTATAATGCGAAAAGAC
>DVQO01000716.1:0-13791 GCA_018231785.1 Danaus gilippus | reverse complement strand
GAACCCGCGCCCTCGTGCATGAGAGGCGGGCCCTTTAACCACTAGGCCACCACTGACTTTATAAAATAAGAGTTATTACTCACAGATTTTATATTAAATCAAAATATTCAATGTACATTTTGATTTTTGATTTGCATTTGTTTAAATAATGTGCTTCAATCTTACCTACAGCTTACAAATAAATTTAAAAATTATCAAAAAATTCTGGCATTTTAGTTCACCATATCCTTATATTTATAAATACAAAAGGCCACGATAAATTTAGCGTAAGTATAAAAATAAAAGAATTATTCACGCGGCCGATATGCACACACAATACACTGCTTATCCATTGTTTTTTAAACTTAACTAATCTGATAAATAACTAAAACTAATTGATTTCATATTAAAATAACTCTAAATATAATTAAAAAATATATCCTTGAAGCTAAGTCCATGACGATTCTAAGACACGAGCCTCGAATAAGCTCCAGACACAGAATTATTTAAGACAATGTTCGATGGAAATTATTCTGTCTTTATTTTGAAAGGTGATTCAGTTGTAACATAACATTGGTACATCTATCATCAAGTGAAGTTGTCATACTTTATTTCGCATATAGAAACATCAATACCGGTTATATTTTATGAATTCTTAATAAAAATAGCACAGTTTTATTGAGCCACTTAACAAATTTTTATAAGAAAAATTAACACTAACCTGAAGTAGTCATTCTTGCAAAATATATTGCTGTCACGAGCGTAACATCTCTGTTCAGAGTCGAGGGGCATCTTGCATTCACAGCACCTGAGACATGGGGTGTGCCAGCGTCGCTCCAGCGCTAGAAGGTAGTATCTATCAGTTATTCGTGCCCCGCAGCCAGCGCAGGCATCCTCAGCCGGTGGAGCTGGTTCATCTGGAGGTTCTCGCTTGCGACACGAGGTGCAGTCTCTGGGGGATCCCGGCGACGCTGCTGGGGCAACAGGCGACAACTCTGATCCCGTCTCGTACGTGGAGAGATATCGCTCATTCTGTTGCTGAAAAAATATATAGCATTTTAATTATAATAATATAATAGTTATTGTATGAATCCCGAAAACAATGATCATTATGAACGTAATTAAAAACACTTCCGACTTCGATACGATGACTCATACATGATAGTAAATTGTACACTGAATCAATTTGTTATCACCTCTAAAATACATTTGAGTTAAATATAGAATGATTTAATTATTCGGCATATTTGCATATAATTCGTATTATAAATATTAAAATTTCCAATGAAATTGTTAATTCCAACGCCACTGAAAATACATATTTTCCATCGATATTGTTAAACATGTGTTAATTTGGTACATCAAATAATAATTAACATAATCAGTAAATAATATTTATAAATTTCCGTTTGTTCAAAAAAGAGATGTTTTGAGAATAACAAATTATTATACACATCATTACCTATAGCACTTTTGAATATTATAAAATAGGAACTTCACACAATGTGCATTGTCGACGTACATTATTTACATAGAACTAACTACTAACTAATAGAAATTTTCATGATGATTTAGTTATTATCTTAATATCTTTTCAAGGCTGTCAAAAATATTTTCACAACTAACCTTTAGACATAGTTAATTAGATTTCATTGGAATTTCGTTGCGATAATCATTAAAATTGGGAGAGAAGAAAAAAAATCGGAATTCGTGAAATGATCATTCAAAAATAACTTAAAAAACTGAGACACATTTTTTCATATACTTATATATAGAAATTCATATTAATTACAAATTAAAGTAATCACCAAGCCGCTTACAAGTATCGTAAGCTCGCCGGCGGCACGACTTCAATCAGTTAATACTGTTGTTCGTTTCATGTTGTTTACGGAGAAGATTTTTCAGCTATATTCTAAAACTATACTAAAATCGTTAAACTGTGGACACATTTTTATTATATTAAAAGATAAGAGCAAAGTTATTCCCCAGTTAGTCTAAGAATCTTAAATATTAAACTTAAGCAGGTCAAGGTAGTTTAATCGTAGTATACTATTTCCGACGAGTTAGTTTCTGAAGTTCAGGAGCTTTAGCACATATTTTTCTTTCATTTCACACGGTAACTCGTATATGGAAACTATTTTGATGTATTGGGAGCGGAAAAAAAGAGTTTTTATAATATATTTTAAAAGTTTAAAATATTTAAAGAATTCTTAACATTGAAACGCGCCCTAAATGCTTCTAATATTTCATGAGATTCTTTACGTCATATACATTACATTTATTTTAGAGAATAGATGTTTGAACATAAGAAATTATGAGAATGTATAACTTTTCTGTACTTGAAATCCTGATAACGAGAGTTTTTAACAAACATTGTCTGTTAAAAGCATTCTTGAAAATATACGAACGCAAATGAAACTACATTTTCAAATAAATACTTAGATTCCATTCCATCAGCAAAATGCTACGTAAACAAAAACAATATACCGTTAACATTCGTTCCGTTCTCATTGTTACAATAAAATTTATTTTAAAAGAAATGTTAAAAATTCAAATGAATAACATGTGTTATATTATATTAAATATATCCCGTTGCAAGTACAACGGATCGGTGAAGCGTTGAGAATAGTTTTCCGACGGACGGACAAAACAACGAATATATAATACTTTAATATTATTATTATATATTTTTACACTTTTTTATAATGTTCTTCAAAATTACTCATAAAAAACCCGAGGTATCTTCAATAGATCCGTTGTTTGCACTATTAAACACTTAACGAATTATGAGCGTATCGAAAGATCCCTTGTAATTGTCGAAAATACACTGTCATTACAAACTTATGAATCTTTACATGAGATTAAAACGTTACTATAATGACTTATTTAGTTTTGTGTTACATATTTTTTTATATTTTATTTCATAAAACTCCTAATGCAAGTACTTATTTGTTTGTTTGCTTATGTTTTTTTTGAAATAAAAATCCGCGTTATAACCACTTAATAAAATTTCAAGTGGTAGAAACATGTAAAAAAATTATCATAATTCCAAATCAACTTTTTTTTAACTTTTTCTGAGATAGTATGCTTCTAAACAGCTTTGAACAGAAATTTATTCCGAACTTTTGACGGTTCCCTGCGGTCGAACACGATTTTTTTATACCGGCATTCAAAACTGTATTCACATTTGAATTAAATATATTGTAATTTGTTATCGTTGATAAAAAAAATTACCGTTACCGGATCTAATATTTAACTTAGGATTCATTATAACTGAGCAATTTGCGGTACACTTTATTTATTCTAAAATTTCACTCTCGCGTGTCATAACACTTCAATGTCTATTCAATATCAATAATAAACATGTAATACGCTCCTTCAAGTTATTCGTGGTCGTACAACTTTAAACATATCATGTTTATATAGGATGGGAAAAATTTTTCTGATAGCGGCTCACAATATTTTAAACGTAATTCAAAAAGCTTACTTTTAATCGAAAGGGAAATGAAATGACCGCTACCGAAAAAATATCTTTATTACAGAAGTGAATTTTAAAATTCGTGATCACCGAAATAATAAAAAAAAGATGCGTTAAAATTCATACATTACCAAATATTTCTATACCAAATATTTTCAGCAAAACTGACATCAGATTCACTAAAAATGTTGATGTTACTCGATCGTTTATAAATACTAATGCATAGAGACTGCTGCTATTTCGTATGTTTTAAAATTTTTAGATACAATTTTTATCAACAAGGCATATTCTATACCAATTTAACTAAAAATATGAACGAATTTAAATAAACTTTTTTATATAAAAACGTTACGCTTCCCCAAAACATAAAAATAAAGAAGTAAATTGGATATTTAACATTTAAATCGCTAGCACTTTTTCGAGTATCAAGAAATGATTTTTTGATACAAACGTTTGCAAAGTTCTTGAGTGTAGAAACACAAATTCTAAGATTTCATCAAGAAATGTAAAATACTTTAATAGAGCAAATAAATAGAGATCTAAATTCTATTTTGATTACGGTTACAAATACAAACTGTTTTATTGTAGTGAATAAACATTTCTCAACGTATTCCATAAACGTGTAAAAGTACTCTAATAATAATATAAAATTAGATTCAACATACACTTTAGTTCTATAGATTTTATAAAATAAAACATTTATGTACGAACTAACACACTAACACATTTATTGTTAATAAAATAACATTTGCAGTTCGTTAAAATATTTTTACGTTAACACTGAACTCCAAACCTTTTTTCGTTTTAGTCAAATTAATATATTTACGAGAGTAAAATTTTCAGTTCTTTATATACAAGGATAAATTTAATTCAAATCGCCCTTTTATTAATGTGTTTGTAAATAAATGGAATGCAAAATATATTTTGTTGTCTGTTAAAAATACTCTCCGTCGGTATACGTTTAATTGTGTGCCGATGATAAAAAAAAGAATCTTAGGATCAAATTGATTTCTTATGTCTTCAACTTTTTATAATGATATCAGTTTATTGGTAAGTTTTGATAAAAACGTTTCGCCGTTCCGTATATTTTACGAAATCAAAGACGTACATATTTCGTCCGTAAAATATTATTTTATGTTCATAATTAAATGTTTTATTTATTAATCGTATTCAAATAATTTTCTCTTTTCTTATTGAATGTTCTATAATTTATTTGATTATTATAAAAATAATATGTACCTATAAGGCGTATGTGATGTTTAGATTAAGGAACAAAATAAAATACTCCCAAAAGATTTCAACGGTATCTCACTCTAATAAAAATATTCATCTTATTAATTAGAGAAAAACACAATACTAGAGATATAATCAAGTGTTGGGCTTTTTGTTCCTATAACAATGTATAATTATTAATAATATGCCACATTTAAAATTTTCAATATTAATTTCACTACGAATAAAACTTTACAAAAAGAAAATCAAATATTTATTGAAAATTAAACATATATTTTTTATTTCACTGTTTTATTTCAGAAAAACTTAATAATGTATTCGAAGAATTTTGTTATTTTAAAGTTATTTTTTACTGACACATATAAATATAAACATACTAGATATTACAAAAATATTTGTTAGGTCTACGGAAAAGCCATCATATTAAATAGTTTTATATATAAAATAATTATACATTATTTTATATTTTTTTAACAGACTCCATAAAATCTCATTTCAAAATGTCACTCCAACACAATGTACATCCGTACTTCCATCGGAAATATAACAGCTAATTAAAACTATATGTTATTTATTATTATTAGCTATTAATTTTTTGTCAATAAATTATATTTTAATGTTCTAACTCACCCAGTGCATCGCCCCTCTCTCTTCGTAAACTCCCATCTGGGGGTCAATTTTTCCGTTTTTTTTTCTATTCCGTAATGTACGGGCCTCTGCCCCACTTCACTGGTGCACTCACCCGCGCCAGAGCATACCTCGACGTGTGTCGAGCGTCGCGTCGTCCGACCAACTATGAACCGCTCGCAGCTCCACTACAGAGGAGGCCCGAGGCCCGAGACCTGAGGGCGGGGCCCGGCGACGCCTCCCTCAAGATGCGGACACGAGCCTATTTTTTTTCATAAGTTGTTATTGAATTTTTGACGCAACTTTTTTTTTTCGCAAATCTGTTACGAATTGCGCTCCAAGTGCCTCTCACTCGAAATAGTTTTAGCGGGATCGATCGAGTGTTCGCGCTGTATATTGATGTTTGCTTTTTACGAGGTGTGTGAGGTATTCAGTGAATGGATGGATTACACTTTGATTTAACAACTTCATACATGTGTTACGTACAAGGAAGTGTTATCACAGAACATTAAGTTTGAATGTCGACTGAAATGAATACTGGCAATAGAACTTATCTACGGATGGATCGCTATTAGTTTTATCGAAATATAAAAATGATTAAAAATATAAAATAAAAAAAAACAAGTTTCAGACTGATTTCGTAACTGAGAAAATATAAAGGTATGTTCGAAAGTTTCGTACCCTATAGTATAGGCATAAAACACATTGTCATCGAATACATTTTATTCGCTTGAATTTGTTACATAAAATATTACAGCTCAAAATAACATCAATATTTTTTATTATTTTTGTATAAGGGAATGAAAACAAAACTATTTTTTAGTCTTAGTATCCGGACAATCAGGAACAGATTCACACAGACATGCACCTGGAAAAAAACAATGATTCCATTATGAAGTTACAATAAAATTATCAATTATTAATTTATATAAATAATAGTTAGGAACGCCAACAGTCCATACATAGATGCACGCTACGATATCGTTGGCGAAAAAAAAACTGACGCGGACCCAACGCTTTCCACTTTATACATTTCATTTAATATTTTTTTTATATTAACAACACGTTTAATCCATTAAAATAAATTTATAAACAGAATTAATAAATAAATTATAACCTATAAGCTACAACGCTCAGTGATTTTTTTGTTTATCTTTATAATGTAAAACTATAAATAGCTAAACGAAAGTTGAGATTTTACTTAAAAATCTATTCAATAAAAGGAAACAATTTTCGCTTATTTAAAGCAATATTATAAATTATTTTTTTAGTTATACTCAAATTGATGCAATTGTATAATATTTATATATTTTTCACTAACACGGCCAAGTGACGTTTGTTTTTAAATTGTGACTGCATACTTGATTATCATTCCACCTGTTTATCAATACATTAAAGAATAACTTGGAATTTAATGTAAATTGTAAAAATTACAATTCTTTACATTACCACATAGTTCCTATATTTTTAATAATCATATAAACGGGTCTTGTTTTCATTAGAAGATATTTGTGAGCTCAATTAATGACAGTATTTAACGTTTTAATAGTAGGTAAATATTAAATAATAAATTTATCAAAACAAACCAAAGAAATGACATATATTCGTAGGAATTGTAAACTTAATTTTTTTTCTATTCCCAATAGCAATTAACTACAGCATATTTTTAAGTATTATTTTAGTAAATAAATATTTCGGAGCTATCTTCATAAAATGTAAAAAACACATTAACCCAAAGCTAAAAGCAAAATTTCAATATGTGATTGTCTATTGAAATAGAAGTCTTGGCTTAGAAGCTTGTGTTGTAGGTGTAATTTAGCACAAATGTATGTATGTATATACCTATACTTTTAGAATAGTAAGTATATACACTTATAAAAAACCATAAACGGTACAAACAATTCACACAGCTTGCAAGAAATTTTTTATATATAAATAAAATAAGATTCTGTCTAGATGCTGTTAATAATAAAGTTCTGAAAACGACTATAACACAATCACTACGACCGTGTCCGTTATATCAAATATAAAAAAACTAAACCAATACATTGTATAACCTGTATCAATTGTGAAAAGTGCGATGTTTGCCGCTCTTAATTATTTCTGCACCTGTACTATAAGCCGTTATTATTCCAAACATCCGGACTGGAGCCGGCTTGTTCCCGGAATAGTGAGATGCGATCTTTGGCGAGTTGCAAAATTTCACAAACAAAAAACAGATGAAACTGGATTTGTCTCTGGAAAGGCTTTCATTACCGAAATTAACATTTCCAAAATTATCTAAACTTTTGAGTTTATACCTTTTGAAATATAGATAACTTTACAGTGATTTTAAATGCTACTGGTCACTAGACATTTTTTTTTTGGCTATGTTCGTTCCGTTCAGAACATGCAAAGAGAACAAAGCCCATACAGCCATGTCTTTTGTATTTTGTATCTTTTAGTTACTAGACACTGAATAGAACATATTTAACACAATATTTTCCATTTCGTTACAATCATGTATTTTAAGACAATACCAATTTTTAAAATAAGAATGAAAAAGTTTTATTAAATATAGTATTTCATATTAACCCCTTATACCTACATAAAATAATTCCTCCTTTGAGTTGCGTGTCACTTATTACCTATGTTTCACAATCATCGCCATCTAGCGGCAGAAGCAGAAAGTAACGAAAGCTCTAATAAATTATTATTATATTTAGAATCTTACGAGATCACCACAACGACTACCAAAGTACTAAAATGCAATAGTACAAGGTGTATTTGTATTTTAAATACCTGTGACAGCGATACGTATGTATGTATATTATATGAATATTCAACAAATATCATTTAATTACATGCAGCAAAAAAAACTACGCTAAGTGTTTACCATCAACTCGAGTGGCTGTAAATTTGTTATGAACTTAGAACAGCTTTCCCATAACGCTTTGGGATATTTTGGTAAATAAAATCAATTTCCCGGCGCAGGCCATCCAGATAACAAGTACTGGAATTGTTCATTCGATGATTTCGCCTATAACCTTTTTACAATTTTAGTATACCTTTTTTCAACTGTTATGTCATCTGATTTCCATATAAAACTTTATGAAATTGATATACATATATATTTATACTGTTATTATATAGGCATTAAACTACATTTTTTTACATTTTATATTTTAGACAGTAGAATGTACGAACATATAGTAAATGTATGTACCTACTTAATCAATGAGATTAGGTACTCAATTTTTTTACTCGCAGGGTATTTTAATATGTTTGATTTCTGCTATATCAATCATGTTTAATTAATCAAGTTGTGTCACGTAGGATAAGGAATTTCAGTGGCTATTTTTAGGATAAATGAAACGAAATGAATGAAATAAATGAAACACAGCAACCGTGATCACGGTTGCTGTAAAGTAGCCGAAACGTTGGGAGTATGTAGTTTATAGTAAAAAATAAAAACGCGTAGTAAATCCGGAAATATTAGTTTCATTTAAATGAGTACTCGCAAAAATCTTAGATCTCATTATTTTTAGGATTGTTTAAATAATATTTTGATAAAATTGACCAACTAGAGTGTGAACTGTGAAGCTGTTAATTCTCTCTGATGATAAGTCACTTCAGCTTGAGTATTTAAAGGACACTCGTATATGTTAGTATACTTTGGTACAGAGTAAAAAATATCAATAAAATAAAACTAATGAAACATAGTTAAATAATAATCAAAGAAACATATCAAAAGATATATTTATATGTTACCTGTACATAAAGCGATTTTTTTTAATAGGTACTTAATACAGCTTTGCACATATCAAATGCTAGGGATATCAGTGAGGGCGTGTGTGTATAAGGAGGATTGCGACCCCAATAGCATATTCATCCGCTTATACATATATAGTCGCACAGAAGGCTTACCAAAATAAGAATTACATGGATACAATTCTGTTAAATGAATGTATGAATTGTAATTTCCTGACAACCGCCCACCTCTTATAGGAAATAATATTAAATAAATTACACTTAAATGTAAAGAACTTGTTCAGAATCAAAAACGTAATTATTTTAGCTTATAAACATTACTAATCAATAACATTTTTTCCTATCTAATCTTTTATATATAGGTATGATAAATATTTATTTTATATAAGCTATATGAAAACTTTAATAACAATATATTAAGTATGAACCTCGTATCTGGTTATATTCATTAAATATTTTAAATTATAGAGGTAATCTTATAGAGGTGGTAGAGCCTAGCTGTGGTCAAGCTACTACAGCTCGAACATCGGCTGGCTCGACCGGGGAACTACCACCCTCTCACAGAAAATCGGCGTGAAGTAGCCCTTAATGGCTACGTTTCGTCCAGTGAGTGAGAGAGCCGGTTGACCTTTCCCTTTTCCCACCCTTTCCTTTCCTTTCCCTTCCTTTCCCACCTTTTTACTCCCCATTTTTCCCAAACAAGGGCGGCAACACATCTGCATATCTACGTTGCAGATGTCAATGGGCGATGGTAACTACCTACCATCAAGTAGGCCGTCTGCTCGGTTGCCACCTTTCCCATAAATAAATAAATAAATAATAACCTAGAATATAACAAGTAGTAACAAAAACAATTAATTATTATTTGTAGCATGTCGAAGCTAACCTAACTTAGATGAAATGGAATACTTAGTAATCAACTATGGCAAGACGATTACCTAATGCAGTCGGACAAACAAAAAAATTGTAAAAAACAAGATTTGTTAGAGTACAAGAAATATTGATTTTTTACAATAGTAAACCAACCGCTAATCTTTCATAATAAAAATAAAAGTTTTGGTTTCTTAGAATTATGAAAAAATCTCATATACTTTTCTAATGAAATAAACAATACATAGAATATATAACACAAACTATGTTCGGATATCACCATATCACCTTAATCTGTGTTAACACTCAAAAATGAAAATCTTATATCAATATGAATAAAATGTTAGAAGTAAATTTCTTTCAAATACATAAGTGTAAAGAATGTATTATTTACGTCAATGATAAAAGCAAGGGAATGGGAAGACAAGTTACAAAACAAATGTGTATATGTATATGTACTTAGATGAAAATGGTGTTAACTATACAGATAACACATGACTTATATCTACGAAACAGTTCCTTAAGAAAGCCTGTCTGATTCCATAATTATCGTTTCTAGTATTCATTACCATGATATTATAATTAAAATATTTCTTAGGAAGTTATCACATATCACTTCAGCTTAACAAATAAGTAAGGTTAATTCAATTAGAAAATTTGTAACTACTATAAAAAAATTGCAAGTCTAGTGAAAAATGGATACTTATGAAGTAACTTTGGGCACATCACATTCTTACTCAAAATAAATTGTAATAGTTAGTCCTAATGAAAACCATCATTTTCCAGAGAACATAAAAATTGTAAATATGTAGCTAACTGCTACTTAAATATTATAGTTCTAAACATTCTCCAAAGCTAAGGTAAAGCAGTTTAGATGTCAATTTATATAAAATAAAAAATCGAACATCCAGCAAAGGTCCTATATGGAAATATTTGATGCCTTTTTAATTAAATACTTACCATTCCATACTTGTATGTGAGGTTTAACAGTGCTATAAGGATAAAAGGCTTTATCAGTTCCGGTAAGATTCTCTTCGTGCTGCTGTAGCCAACTTTTTACATAGCCGCAAGTCATTAAGCAATGCTTCGCACAATCCTGAGAGGGTAGTCTATCAGTCTTGTAGTGTAGCCAACCGAACCATTCCGCTGACACCTAAACAAAGCAACCACCTAATGTGAAAAATATTAATTAGTCTATTCTAATCTATCCTTAGCTCTGCAAAGCTCAGTTTCAAAGTATTATATAATAACATCTTTCATGCCAATTACTTTTTTAAATAGTGAATTTTATGGTTGTTGTAAAGTTTTATGGTTATTTAAAATAATGTATGATTATACATTTATAGTTATAGAAAAAATTCTTAGATCAGTAAGCTTAGTGTAAGTTGTTATCGTCACTTTACATACAGACCGTTAATAGTGTTTCATTCATTAATCATTATAGTACAGGTTATTGAGTGAAAAACGCCAAACCGTTCGTTTGTAGTGTGAAGTTTCAAACTAATGCTAAATATACAGGTCTCCTTCGTTCGTTTATGTTTACCTGGCTAGCATCATATTCGAAGTTAAAGTTAGGATTGTATTCGACCCAACGACTCCGAGCTATCATATAGTAATTATTTTCGTAGTATTTATTGCCTAAGGAATCCGTTCCCACATAATTACCATCCTACAACAATAAATAAGTATTAACAAAGTTAAATTCCAATAACAAATTAAATGTTCAGATGTGATAATCACATCTGCATAGGAATTACATTTAAACATGAAATGGGGTTTTTAAGGTCATTTCAGGTTTCATCTGGGAATTACACAATTTTCAGTTATAAGTGAAAACCTCAATTTGATTTTCAACACATTCATATGTATATACATTCACCGTTATGAAGTTATACACATATTTTACCTATATACAATTAGTAAAAATGTTGTTAGTAGAATTTAACAAAATATTATTAGTAAGCTTAGGATTTTAATAGATATGACAATTAATCTCGGAAAATTATATAAATTGTTCCTATTAAGGCACCTGAAACAATATTATAATTTTAAAATAACTTTTAACTAAAAGGGCTTTAATAATATTTTACAAAATAATAAATAATGTCATCACAAGTTTTATATTTTTATCAATTTTGTTAACAGTATGTTGTTTTTATTTAATGTTGAAAAGATAATTGTATTTGTCTTTTTCTTTATGAAAGTAACAAAACACGTTAAATTGATATTTGACAAAAAGCGAAAACTATTAGACATTAGTTCCATAACGTAAACATAACAATGAAATAATTTCTCATTGACTTCATTTAATGATTTAGATCTTTAGGACAAGACCTTTCAAAAATTTACTTCTTAGGAATAAACCTTACTTTGGCACAGCTTAAAAAAACTTACTTTAAGGGTGTCATGTTTCCAAAGCTTTGATGTGGATTTTAAGATTCCTCCATTTTTTACTATAATCTTAAACAAGCGGGCCCATTTATCGAGAGCTAATAGTTTGATTAACATGGATTTAGTTTTCCCGGCACTATATATGAGGCGAGACAATTATTATAATAGTTAAGTGACGCCTGTCAATGTATGAAAAATCCGAGTAATTTAAAAGTATACAAGAAAACAAAAATATTTATATATGTCTTATTCAGTTCAATAAAACCTTTTCTATTTATAATAAATTCGCATCTAAAAATACATCACTCCCATAAGCTGCTCTGTTTTTGTAGCTGTTATTTAAACCCTTACAATTGTTACAAAAAAGGGTAAATGTGAAAACATCAACCGAATTTCTCACACAAATATTCAAAACTTAAAATTATTAGCAGAGAAAATATTATAACACTAACACATATTTCCTTATATTATTTCCTATAATATATAAATATCTCTCACTATTTAGTAAATACATATTAATTTGTAAGTCAGTGATATTCTACTGTAGGTTGATACCGTAAGCCTTTAAATTAATATACTCGAGTAGTAATAGGGTGGTGGATCGGGCCAATGGCTAAGCTGGGATTTGAGCTCTAGCTCACCAAACCCTAATTCAAGGGTGGGAGGGGGAGCTTCATGCCGGGGGTGATTCTTTCCCATCACGATCGATGGATCACCCGACGATCTCGAATACAGCCGCCCCGTCTCATTCAGGTACCAGCACAAGATTGCTAGAAGGGAGGTAACCTCCACCTGTCACCAATAATGATGGACATGACGGTTCGTCACACCCTGAAGTAATGTCCTTATAGTGAGCACGCCAGCACACAAAGCTTTTACGAAAAGCAGTAACCTATCGCGTCCACGTGTGATAAGTGCAAGGTGTTAGGACGCAGTGGCCTCCTTTTGCGAACAGGTACCTAATTGTGGCACGTAGAATTACCATATGTGAAGGGAATTACTGACAGAAAAGCCAACATCTTGAAGAAGTTCTCTATCAAGACTATATAGACAATCCACACAAGAAAGTGGGCCAATTCTTCAGACCTATTAATAGTACCACTACTTTTCAACAAGTCTGTGTATAGAAACTTGATTATGACTGTGGCTTGTCATACATCTGGCAGACAAAGAGGAGTATCGGTACACGGGTAAGAAAAACATGTCTCGGACGTAAATAAGTGTAATGTAAAACTGTTACCAGATTAGTTCATTGTCATCGGTTCTTAATACGTATGCAAAGTTTCAAATTATTTAGACTTCTAGAAACCGGTGAAAATTAAGCTCAAATATGCCGTTACTTAAATACATATATACAATCCAAGCTTGGACGCCATTTTTGCCATCAGAACCCTGATGGTGGCATACAGGGAAAAAAGGAGAGCTCTGCATGTCGCATTCCTAGATCTGCAGAAGGCCTTTGA
>DVQO01000715.1:0-13801 GCA_018231785.1 Danaus gilippus | reverse complement strand
TATATATATACCTACGTCATGTCGTAAAGCTTTAGAACTATACTATCTTTTACCCGCGACTTTGTCCGCGTTACCTTCATAATTAAAAATGTATAGCTGACCATGGGAACTGTTTCTAATTTAGAGGCAGTAAATAAACAGATTTTTTTATTATATTAGCATTCTTTTTTTGGTCGAACGACAAAGTATCCTATGTCCATCTCCTGATTCCAACCTACCTCCCCACAAATTTCCATCCAAACCTTTACAGTCGTTCTTGAATTATAAATAGTGTAACAAACACGACTTTCTTTTATATATAATTATAGATTTGTTTAAATTATAAGAATTATTTTAGAAGAATGTTATTTGACAAGTATCCACCTTGTCTTGACATATACTCTGGATGATGTAAGACAAGTAACCCTTGACCTACATATTTATCCTTAATCGTTTTAATTTTAAACCGGCAATTTTGATAAATTAACGTCCTTTATTTATCTTAGTGACGAATAATAACGTTATTTATTTAAGAATCACGATACATTACGATAAAGGTATATATTATTTTTTATTAAACATAAGGTATCATTACATACTTAATTAATACACAAATATAAAAACAATAGTCTTTAAACTGTCATATTTCAAGGATATAGTTAACTACCTGGGGGTTGCCTAATCGAAAAGCTATTTCTGAGTGCATCCAAAAATATATTGACAATATAACATAAAAATGTACAACGGGTTTGTAGGTCTTGTTAAAATCTTTAAAAATGTCTGCAGTAGCAAATATCTAAATTAGATAGTTTAGTCACAATCTTGTTTTGTCGGTTTGTCAAAATCATTATTAAATCGTCTGAAGAAAGAAACATCGTTAAATACACATTTAATACGTAACAATAAAGTTTAATTAGTAACCTTAACTAAGCCTTATATTAACAGGGGCATCTATATAGAAGTAAAATACTTTTGGCTTCGTCCCAGTAGAACATTTAATTTAGAAGTTATCACAAGTTTAAGATTTGCGAAACAGTTTTAAAAAAATATATAAATTGACATTAATATTTACTATTTCATTTTTAACAAAATTGCCCAATCTCAATACCACACGGTTGGAACCATGAAGTGTAGGTAGGATTCGATGCCGTAGTAACAGCGATAATGTTCACGCAAACGATATCGCAAATAAAGCTAAACAAAAGTAGGTATATGTTTGTAATTAATATATTTAGAATATATATTTTTTTTATATTATATGTATTCTTTGCTGTGGTAAGCACTTTATAATTCAAGCTATAACAAATAATGGCTGTGTTTTCCATTTACTATGTATTAATTAAGAAGTTGAGACTTTACGAATATTTTTTGTTCATTTTAATACACAATTGTGATGACTTCATTACATCTTCTCATAATAAAGTCAATTCCTTAAAACCCTATTCACATACCTCTTAAAGAACACCAACATATAGAGCTTAGTAAAATTCTACATGCAAAAAAGCAGTATTGAGAAGAATTTCGTTTTCCAGCAGTACCCTGTCCTTGTGGCATCAAATCTTGGGATCACATATCGGTTAGGGTGTGTATAAATTAAAAAAAATTTTGGAACTATTTCAATTGATCTTCGGTGAATATTTTTTGGACATCATTTATACATTTCATATTTTTGACGAATCAATGTTATTTATAATATTGTATATTGTAGTACAGTTTCTTAATTAAAGGACTTTCTCACGGAACATATTAAATATGTTTTATTAGCAGGTTGTAGTTTTAATTTATTCTGACCTGGCCCTATTCCCAATTTTAAGAACAAATCGTAAAATAAATTTTACAAACATACCCAGTTAGTCTATTTGATTTCGAATACTAAAGCTATTCTGAACTCTCATCTGTTTTGGATTAATCATACTGCAATAAAATAAATTATTACCATATACTTATTAACAGCTATACAGTTAAAATATTTACTAACTCGTCTCTATTGTGAAAAAACTTTACTCTCGTTAGGAATGACAAAGGTGAGGGTAGACCCGAGTAACAGAGTGAAATTAAATATCCATTTAGAATAACATCACTTTCTAAATAATGCCTAAATTAAATGTATTCTATTTATTTCTCCTTGTCCGTAGAGCGCTCATGAATAACTAAATGATGAAGTTATGTTGTTGTCAGTATAGGAAGTATTTATTCGTTAAAGAAATTTAAACTTAAAATTTTATAAATGTACATACTGCATCGTCGAACAAGACTTCCATGAATCTTACTTTTCTATCAATTGTTCTTACACTCTGAATGTGTTGGAAATTGTTTAGTCTCATCGATGAATTTATTTGTAAACTAATCCAAAGTTTACAGACACTTTAAAATTATTCAGGATATAAAATGTGTTGTTGCTAATTGTAATTTTTAGGAACCATTCAGTTTCTTTAAAGATTTTTTTCTCTGTTCCGTATTTTAGAGACAAAATTTCTTTAAGAACCGAGCTGTATATGGAATGAAATTCTTATGAATTCGTATTCGCCTATCAAGTTTATCGCTCGTAGCTTGTCTGGCAATATTTTCTACTGCGTCAATAATTTTTGAAGATATGATTTCATTCTACTCTGAGGCCATGTTCCGCCTTAAATTGATTTTATAGCAATATCGCCTAAAACTGTTATTTAAATAATTTAACAGTTCAGTATCCATCTAATAATTTCAATATATTGTTTGTCAATTTTTTATATTATTTATCCATTTTTAGCTTACTTGTAGGATATATTGGTATTTTAAAAAGTAGTGTTTTTATCAATAAATATAATAGTTATTTATTTACGTTTTTAATTAATCTAATTTCAAGCAAAAGTCATTAATTTCTAATAGGTTTTATTTAGATAATTATATAACACAGTACATATTTAAATATTGAATTTGTTTTTAAATAATATTTGTAATAATATAAAACATACAGTTTAATTTTACTTTTTTTAATCGTCCCGGATAAATCAAAATATATTGCCTTTTTACATAGACATATGAAGAAAAATATTGCGATATTGGGTCAGCTGGTGAAGATTATATTACCACTTCGATAAGAAAATGGTATGTAACAGAATAAAGTAAAAAACAGAAGAAGCGAATAGAATAAGTATAGAATAAAAAATAGACTCAAATTTCAATACACGTGTTAAATTTGTAGTTAGCAATATTGGATGCCCCTATCAACAAATTTATTGTGTAATAAAGATGAGGAAAGAAAAATAAGATCTAGTCATGAGAATAATATAAACAAACAATGGCTTTTTTACTGATAATTATTTCTTATAACACTTTATCATACACTGTTATGTGGAAGTTAATTAGAGACTTAAAAATTATAAACCGCTTAAAAAAGGTCAGTTAACCTCCTTATGAGACTGCTTTGTAAAGGAAAAAAACAGCAAAAACTTATCAAAGACAAAAACATTTATTTATTAAGACAATTTTTTAATGGCAGACAGCGCAAATTTAATAGGTATGAGTTTAAAATATCTATTAAAAAAACATCGAAAAGAATTCGAATCTTTAACGTCAGGATAATCGTGATTCAATTACTTTGAAGACAGCTATTGTGCCATGAGAATAATATGAGAATTTAGTATTATATATGTGATCGACGCCTGGGAAACGATATTAAAGTTCACAGGTTCTTGCCGTGTCGATGAATTTTAAATTATAATTTTCCTATTTGAATATTAATTCAAGAATTAACTCAACATTGCTTTTACGCTACAGCAATAATTTTATGAAAAGTTGATTAATTGTTTCTATAGAATTATATATATTGTAATCCACATATTAAAATTGACATAGAGATTGTAAATCCACATGTTTTGATTCATTCATGGCTTGCTAATATTGAAACATGTATAACAGTGATTTTTATTATATAAACATATCACTTTACCTTTATTACTATAAAATAAAAGTCAATATATTTTTCAAATTTTTTCTGAAGTCTATGATTTTAATAAAACCATTTTAATAATCTCTATCGGTTGATTCGTCAGCTTTATTTAAGTATCACTATAGTTTTGTCATGAATCTGAAAAAAGGCATCGGAAAACTATAAACATCTACGAGTTTTCAAGAGATATATACTGGGGACAGCCCGTGATGACTTCATTACATCGCTCCCAAAAGACAAAGATGCCGCAGAGCTAGCGTCAGGATTTCAATTCCATAAGCAGTTTATAACAGGAACACAAAGTAACAGAGAAGGATTAGGATCAAGTAAGAACTGCATTAAGGGGTACTTTTGATAGTGGTCAATACTTGCAACGTCACGACACTTGCATCGTCACGATAATCATAACATCAAGGTATTACGGTCTGTATTACAAACTTATTAAGAATAAGTTCGTCGTAAATTTGTACTCAGAAAAAGTAGAAGCGAGAGGCATAGCAATTAAATATAACTTACTAAAAGGCATGGACCTTTCCTGAACAAACATAAATTCTTGTAACGTACTTCGAAGGCACCCCTAATAAGTTCATTTCAAATTTTATTCGCTGGAGAGAGTAGCTTAAACCTTTACCTTGGTTGCAAGTCAAAGGCACTGTTACGGCTTCTCTGCCTACAAGGTGATGGACTACTGCATGGACTACCTACATGGAATGCTGAGAAGTTTCGTATCTACTTATATATTATTTATAAATGCTTAAATGTGTATAAACATACTATCAATGTACGTTAATTGGAACTATGAATGAAATTGTCATTTAATATTTTAAACAGGAATGTCATTAAACTATTTTGTTCAATGTTAAAATTCTCATAAAACAAGGTGAAAGCCTTTGACAATCTGACCTTTGATAAGTTTTAAAAATTACTCCCATTACCGAAATGTTTTAGTGACAAAACTTTCGCTGTTTATTAAAATTACTTCAAAAAGTTGTTTGAAAGGTAAGAGCTTAAATTTTATATATCCACCTTGACAACCCTTAATTTGTAATAAATCACTTCAATTCCTTCACTTTTAGAATGTTTGTTATAAAACATATAACATGACTTTCTTATAAGAAAGTTACAAATAAATATACAGCAAAACCTAATTATGTTTTCTAAGCTTTGATTAGTACCTCCTTCTCAACTTATAATTGGTTCAACAACTGAGCATTTGAGATTTACTTTTAGATTATTCCTAAATTTAGGAACGTCATGAGTCATTTTTGTCCAACAATTTTGAATCACACTTCAGCCAAATACAATTTTAAATTTTTCATAGTAATATTCCTATTCCTAAAAAAATCATTATGTTATCTGTATCGCTTTGTAACTATTTCCCTCAATATACAAGAAAGTAATTAAGTAATTTACAAATTAACTATGAAAATTACATTGAGTCTAAGGTATAATTTTTTTGTATTAAATTGTATAGGAGTTAATAAATCTTTGTATTCCCATGCTAAGAAATAAGTATTAAGAAATTTAAAAAAATACATAAGTTTTTATGGATTTTTTAGAACAATATACGAAAAAAATTATAACAAATCCAAAGTTAGTTTGAGCTTTAAAAAATGCTATTAATTAAATACCTAAATAGTAGCAATCATTTTTTTTATTTAATATTTTATTATACTAACAATTAAACAAATCAAAGTTAACAATTTATAAAATATAAATCTGCACAAAACCGTAACATGTATACACAAATATCCTATAATTCAAACAAATGGTGGCTGTAAAAATTTTTTTCAGAAAAATGACATGAATTTTGGAACTAACGAGATTTTAGAGTATCACAAAAACTAATAATCGTTAGATTGAATGCCCGTTACTGTCTGGAAGAACTAATAAAGTCGGATATTGCAACAACGAAAAATTTAAATAACACCGCTTGACCCGGCAGTATTTCGAGGGAAAATTCCAACAACGTATAAAGACTGTTCTGGTATGTTGCCGCAAAGGGCTACCTGCTACAGTGGAAAATGTAATATCACTCAAGTTGGGCCAAACTCAACCATCGAGACTCATGAATTTTAAAGAGACATTTTCTTTGCGACGCCTAAAGTGATCTGGGTGCTTAATCCCGCACCTGAGGAACTGAGATGATAGGAAGCAATTTTGTCCATTGAATATTTTAATAAATCTTACTTTTCTATGTTATGTATCATAATACTCAAATCAAATCCAACACTTCATTTCAAAGTTGAATACAAATCCTAGAAAACTATATCTATAGTAAAGAGAACAATGCGCTACATTTTATTTTATAGGCTTCCCCTAGGTGCATTCTTCGCAGTGCGGGGTTGAGATAATATGTTATAAAATAATTGTAAATAGTAAATAATGGTAATAGAACGAAACTGGATAAGGACTTGATGGCTTTATGTATATAAAAATTATACTAACTCTTAGATACACTCTTTTTACTGTTTAGTACGGTGTTATTGTTACAATTATGCTAGGAAAACGTCTAACTAGATTTTCAGGCAATTACAAAAAATATCCACTAAATTAAAAAATATCTATAGATACGCCAAACAACCTTGGAAGTCAAACAAAATCGACCATTATCTTTAAAAACTTTAGAAGAAATTGTTAAAAGAAATACATTACATGAAATACCTACAAAAACCTAGAAGATAGTTTGAAATAAATTGTGAAAAACTAAGTTTATAAACTCGCACCGATAGTACCTTGTAACATTGTTCTCTTTCTTAAACATTCCTATTATATCAAGGTATTTAATTTTTGTTTGAAAAGCCCTTTACTCAATATAACAATTCGCTAAGGCAGTCAAATTATCTCAGTCACTAACTGATCTTGATACATATTCACAATCACTCAAACATTTATCAATTATACGTAGTTTAGGTTCAATGATTAAATTAACCTACTAATTACGTGTAGTTATGTCATAATGTTAGTATTAGCTTAAGGAGATTTATGAATATATAATCAAATATGATTAGCAAATCAGAGTTGCTACCAATGACGTTATTAATTATTAAATCTAGTTCTCAGGTGTAAGAAAATATTATTTATAATACGATTTTTTAAATAGAGACTTACATAAAAATTTTGAAATTGAGTGGAGTATTAAAGCAAAATAAATAAAAAGTACGAATTCAAGATTTATCTTGAACAATAAATAAAGTTTACATTGTTGGTAATTTACGATCAACCTCAACAAAGCAAACCTTTATAGTGGGAGTTGATTTGTTAATAATTAATTGAAATAGATATCACGAACCAGGATGTAAATAACTGAATAAGATAAAACAATACCTTGATGGGCTGAAAGAAAATGTATGAAAATATATATGAATTACAATAAGTATTTATAGAACTAATAATAATTAATTTAAAACAAGGGCAAACGTTCAATAATGTTGCAGAAATAATAACAAATAAAATAATAACAACTGGATTGAGCCCGATATTATGATACACATAAATGTAAATAAAGATATTATATTTGTAGTAACAAATCATAAAATTAAATGAATAAATAAATAAATCAGTATAATATCTTTCTTATCTTACAACTTCTACATAAAAAACAAGTTATAACGAAGTAGCCACATCTAGAAAATATTGTTAGCAATATCTCTGAAATGTAGAATTAATTAATTGTAGCTCAGCCACATCTCACAATGAGACCCTCTTCAATCTTGCCTGTGTGGCCCTTTCACCTTAATTTAGAATGAGAATTCCGTTTAAGAGACTTTTATTACAGGCAGCGAAGATTCTCCACCAATTTACAAGCAAACAAATGTCGGTGTTTATTTTTGTTTTCTCTTAAACATCTGTTCAATCTTCCAACATAATGGCAATGATTTAAATTAGTATAGATTTTGTATTTAATTAAACAGAATAATAATTATAATAGTTTATAATAATTAATTTTTATATTATACATCAAACATCTGTTCAATCTTCCATAGGGTGTCCATCTTGGAATAATAAGTTTTTTTCTTTTAACCAAATGAATAAAACACATACATGTTTAGAATCTGTATGTCATCTCTTTAATTTAATAGATTTATAATACGTTTGAAATCCTTTCTAAAGTGCACGTCTCTTATAAATTCATTCACGGACGGATAACTTTTTAATATGTTTTAAACGCCTAGAGAGAATGCTATAGCAATCTCTTTTAAATTCTTGTGCATTATTTTCTTCCAGGAAAAATATTTTTCTGGAAGAATTACTTCCAAAACAGTAATAATGCTCCTCAATTATATTTAATACTTTCGTTACATAAAGATAATTAATTATAGAGGAAATGAATGTTATGTACCCTCCAGAGTAACATAAAAACCTACATTTCATAGAATCGTTGAAATTAATAAAGCCACAGATCTGTGACCTTTCCTAAATTACACAGTTTTATTAAAATGTTTTCATTAAATAATTCAAGAGAAGCCTCCGAGTTTGTCAGGTTTGTCAGGTGAACTTATTTTCCCCCGTTGGTTCCTCTGAAACTTATATTGTTTGTATAAAAACCCAAAGGGATTGTTTTACCTGAATACTACGCACGCAGAAAATCTATGATCGATTAAGAATAAATTATGTTATTTTAAAATATGTTGTACTAAATAGAAAACATTCAACTATGCACATTTAACTGTTTTTATTATTTTTGTACCATCACGAATGAGAGGTTTGAATAAATATTATTACTTATTAAGTATATATTAGATACTATATTTAGAAAAGGTAACTAAGTAATATTAACATAAATCATATTCATATAATGATTCCTTTTTATTTATTTTTTTTTCTCGTATATAAAACAGGGTTTATTGGATTTCTTATTCCACGCCAGGAGTATAACATATTATGAATATAAAAAGAAGTTTTATCCAACTAAATTGAATTATAACTTCAGTGAAATGGAACAGAATTTAAAGACTATTTATGTGTTATCTTCGATTGGATTGTTTTGTCATATATTGTTCATTAATTGATGGGAGAAATAAATTTTGGTTATATTCGGTAACAAATTTGATGTTTGTCTTTGACAAGAGGTCTTTGTAAAATAATGATTATTTCTATCAACCAAAACAATAATCAAACAACTAAATTTTTTTTGTCTATCTTCTAACCATCTTTTCGTTACTTAATGAGATACTTAAAAATAATTTTCATATATTATTGTAAAAATAAATATCAATATGAGAAGACCTCCTCTCTCTCATATAAGGCACAGATACAGATTCTACGAAATATAAAAAAAATATAACTATTATATGTTGGTCTGAGTTTTTTAAGTTTGTTCTTCTATGTTCAGAATAAATGTGTTTTTTATGATAACGAAGGTTGCACACCAGAATGCCCGTCGATCATAGTCATTCGCAAAAAAAGTTATTAAAAGTAGGTATCACAAGAATTTTGAAAATGAACTCTAAAAAATCAAGTGCTTCATCATGGTAGTTCTCAGACAAAAAACCATAGAACGGAAAAGGAGTACTTTCTGAGACAAGAAAAAATACTTATAAGCGACATGCAAATTATTTCTATAATATCTCATGATTGTTATGGAAATTAAAGATAAGTTTGTTAGCATGAATATATGACTACATCGATTTAACCTAGTTGTAGATAACTAATTAATTTTGAATGACATATAGCACTTTACCGCTCCGCATGCTCGGTCGAGTGTTGCACTTGTTGAAGAATGGGACAAAAAAATACGAATGCACTGCTATAGTATCTTAGCATACCAATTAGAAGATAATATCGAGATATCCGTATACAATAAATATTAACGGACTTTTATGGCTGTTTTCATAGTTTTTTTAACAATTGCAAAATAAGCTGTTTAGAGTTTTCTCATAATCCTAAATTTATCAAAACTATTACGTGTGCCTTCCTACTTTTGTTAATACTACAATATATAACGATAAACTTAGATATATTCTTTAATAAATGGCATAAATTACATACGAATATTTTTAATATGTTCCTAAAAAGATAATTTAATTTTAACAACAAAAAAATTGCTCAACGATGCTTGAATAAAAGAGGAAAAAACAGTAATAATAAAAAAGATACAATTATTACCATTCAACTAATTTGCAAATTCTGGATATAAACGAAAATGTAAAATATTATATTTTCTTTCAAAATACAGCATCATTCTCAATTGTATTCTTGCTAAATCAAACCTTTGTATGCATGAACTCGCATCCAATCAGCATCCTTTGAATAATATGAAGTATTGTGAACGAACAGAAATGTTTTATTAGCTTTGAAAAAAAAGAAAATGTTTATGGACGACCGCGAGAGTATTCAAGATTAACATTTTTATATTATTGGCTATCATACTCCTATTATTACAACTGACAAAAAACATATTAAATTACTTATAAGCTTAACAATCTTTATTTTTACGCTAAAAACATATCATTTTTTATTTATATAATTGAAATTACTTAAATTTCAACGGACCAAGCAAATTACAATTTCAAGTTACAGTTTCAAATATACATATATATTTTTTTATTTCCCACTATTTAACTAACGTTAGACGTTAATTGAATTCATATTAACTGATAATAAATATTCTAATAAGTATAAAATACACATAAAATATAATTCTAGAAGTGGTCTACTTGATGGCTAGTGAAAAATGTCTGCCATAAACCACCACGTTATCGTGCTTGAGTAGTTGATTATCTACATTTAGAAAGGAGAGGGAGAAAACCAAAGGTTTGGGATGGAAAAGAAATTAGAGATATTGTGTTTTAAAATAATCTTGAATTTAAATAACTCACTTATCAAATGCAAAATTAAGTACAATTATTGAATTTCGATTATAAACTTTTTAATTGATACCTGTATCGATGTTATTGACACTGTCTATTCATTCGGCGAAATTATTTCAAAAAATTGATCATGATTATCCTTTTTATTTTTTCAGGCAAAATTTTTGTAACGAAAATAGAAGTACTCGTTGCGTTTTTATATCAAATATCTAATTATTTTGTGTTAGTTTATTTTGTCAGTTATTGTTAGCATATTAATAAGTGAAGCGAAAACTTCACGTCAACTTGTATCGCTTCGTATCGCAATGAGAGTTAATTAAAGAAAAATTGCACGAAGCGATATTTTTTATACAATGTGTACAATACTTTTTTATGCTATGGCTTCATTCGCACTGGAATATTAAATTATTTAAAATTAACATTACTTAAACTAGCGTCATTTTGACACGTATTATATTACGTACAAAATGTGTAGGTACTGTCACTATAGGTCAATAAATGTCATTGTGCTAATGAAGTTAAACACTGAATTAATTCTGTCAAAGTATCGAGTGATCGGCGATATCAGATTTATTTAATATAAAATTAAAATTAAACAACATTAAGTATATATAAAAATTATTTTTACTCTACCGTTACATATTACAAGGGGATGAAGTGTCGACAGGTCCGTAAAGTCCGTTCAGGTTTTCAATTCATGCATAATATTCAATTTGCAACCGATTACTCGACGTGACCTGCTCATTGAACTTTCATACGCAGTTATTGGATGCACATGAAACTATTGAGAAATATTATTAGAGAAATTGAACAAATTCTAATAGAATTTTAATTATACACCTAGTGTGTAAAAGTTGAAACAAAATAAAGGGAAAATGTAATTTTTTCTTGATTAAAATAATGTAAAAAATCCTCAGTTACTTTTTAAATTGTGAATACTAAATTATTTCAAATAAATACTTTGAAAGGACTGAAGGAAAGTTGTAAGATGTCGTTCGGATGTTGATATATAAATAACTCCTCACAAGTATGAATTATCGATCCGAAATTGTTCATTTTAAACCCAGATTGATATAATGACGTTAAAAAAAATTATAATGGGCAATTGTAATCTCTTCAGACTTATAGTGTGACTGAATATCTGTAACGATACACATTACTCGCCTAACAGACTTTTCTATATTTTAACTCCAATGTACCTACTAAATTAATAAAGTAACTAAACATACTAGCTATCTTTTTATAACAAATCATTTAAAACCAATCTTCTATAAAGAACTGGTTAGTAAGAATTATATTTTGTTTAAAAAAAAAACAAGTATTACGTATTTTTTACTTTAGCTTCCTAATATAATTTAAAAATCGAATCATCGACACCAACCACATTTTATACAAAAAATATTAATATCATTGTAACATTGAAGAGAAAAAGGTAATTTGACATCTTGGCACAGCGGCCATTTTGAATATATTACAATACTGATATAACCAACCTTAGGCGTTTCGATTGTTCTGAGACCAAGGGAATAGTTGGATGAATTCTATTAAAAAAATCGATTTCTGATATAAACTTACATGGACTATACACTAAACCCTTAAAATTTACTACAGTTTGTATGCGGAAAAGACGTATTACTTACTTTTTTTACGAGTTGACCAAAGTTTTTATGAAAGAGACAGTATCAACTTAACTTATTAATTTAATCCAAATTTTAAACAAATATTTTATATGAAGAATATCGCTGTCAAAGATCATGTCAACAATGCAATACATATCAAAGATATATTAAAAAAAAAACGAATAGACTTATTTGAAATGTCTCGTCAATGATCACGTACTTCTTTGTAATGTCTAATAAATGAATGTCATCATTCATACTTTATGAACATTAGGAATTGTCTCAGCTCGAGCCTTCATTAGCGTCTGTCAGTTAAGTGTTAGAAACTTAAAGTCCTTTATACATGCTAAGCTGGTAACAACGGCGTTAACAAATTACCGTTCAACCATTCTTCTGAACGTTTTATCATTAAAGATAAAATTAAAATCATCCAGTATACAATTTTAAATTATAATAAAATATTATCGTTAGTTTAATTTATATTATTAACATAGGTAAGCCATAATATGCATACATTAAAAATTTAAATTATTTAAATAATTAAAAACTTATAATAACTATATACAAATTTTAGTATAATATTTTCACTGTGACTTATTATTGTTTATCCCTAAATGAAAGTCCAGATAAGTTATATTGTTTTCTGTACATTTAAAATAACATTAAAGGGATACTTGTTGAGAAAAATACATTTACGATGTCTGTTTTATCTGCCTCAACCACAATGTGCTTTAATTAAAACAGTTTCTGAAGTTTGTAAGTTATTTTGACGCTAGAGCTTATAGGAAATTAATTTACTTAGGGCTACTTTCTCTTGATTTAACTGAAAATTGAATTTTGAACTACTTCTGCCATGATAAGGATAACTTATTATTTATAACTGATTGTACCTACGAGCTAGCGTCGAATGGGACAAAATATACTTTATAATAATTTCCTGCTTATAATTTCTTCAGCTTCCTTCAATTCAATAGAAAATAAACGATAACAACTCGCCGCGTAATTGGAAAGACGAATAGAAATTCATACGTGAATTTCGATTTCAATCAGTGCCAAACGAGAAATTTGCTAAAAAAAATATCCCTTTAATTCCGTCGAGACTAGGATTATTCCTACAGGTGAAAAGTCGATGGAAAAAAACCATTTAAAATTCATGAGGCGAATTTTTCCAAGGGCCCTCCTCGATATTATTATGTACGTCACAAAAGTTAGAGAAATGTGTGCGCTCGGCAGAAACGTTTAATGTAAAAATTTACCAAAATATTATGTCATGAATATTGATTTTATTGATTTATACATATTTCCTAATGATTAGTACTTCATTAAATTCTTATATATTAAATAAATAGAAATATGATGTAATATTTACGAGTGGACACGGGTAGCAAGGGAAAGAGAAAAGTGGAAATCTTTAGAGGAGGCCTATGTCGAAAGACAAGCTGTTTTTAAAACGAACGTCA
>DVQO01000714.1:0-13804 GCA_018231785.1 Danaus gilippus | reverse complement strand
TATTATTATTATTATTATTATTATTATTATTATTATTATTATTATTATTATTATTATTATTATTATTATTTGAGATAATAAACTTTTTGTTAGTTGATATTACAATGGACATCTTTTTATTATTATAATCTATTCAATAGACTAAACAGTGAAATCTATGACTAACCAGTCAAACACTCACTAGAGTCCCTTTAAAGTTTGGCATAGCCATTTTATATATGTAGGAATAACTGATATACAATCAAATATGTAGCTTAATATGGAAATGTTATTTACAAATAATTATTATTATTCATATAAAATTGAAGGAAGTATTTCGAATCCAGTATAAGAACTACCTTAAGTAAAGTGGTTTCATAACTTACACTGCAGCATTAGGCTTGAACATGTTGACATCAACCTTTACATCATTAATAATAATGTTATATAGAAACTTTCCTATACTTTGTCTCATTTCCATCGACCACGGGGCTGCCTCGACATCCTGGAACGAGTTCAATGACCCTCAATCAAAAATAAGATTACATATCAAATAAGAATAACATAAATCCATAAACACAAAGGGAACAGTTAAAGAAGGTTAAAGATGTTAATGGTAACAAATTAATATTCTTGTATAAGTACAAATATTTAAATGCAAAAATTATTATAATAATATGAACTACAATCTTACCAAACTAGCGCCATCTCTGTTTTGATGAACCAACAACTGCCAAGCCTGCCTACTGTTGTAGGGAGTGTTTGTGCCGTCTAAGGAATGCCTATCCAGGTACCACTTGCAATATTTGTCATACACTTGCTCGATCTTCTTCAGAACACCGTTCCGACGATACTGTTCTATCTGGTATCTAAAACAAAGTCGTTCTTATTATATTTATTATAGGATGTGAGTAGTCCGCGTGTTCATGTACTATAAGCTTTGATTATATAAGGAAACATTAATTTGAATTTCAGTGAAGATGATTCAAGTACTATTTAACTTAACCCATGTTACATATGTATAATTATACAATGTTTAAAAAAACTATACATGTTAATATAAGACAATGATATGTATATATAATGATAATGCTTACTTTTGATAGACCTGTGTACCTAGATCTCTCTGCAGTAACTTCAAGGTGGGACTGTAAGATTCACTGCCATCTACTAGTTTGATGATTTCATTCATCATTAATTCTACAAACTCGTCAACCTGGAATAAAAAAGATATGTTCTTAGAAAGATAGTTTGATATATCAGCTATTGAGACTGTTCATTAGTTACATAATAACTTCTAAAGTAATATTTCCTCAGTACTCACTTCTAAAACTTTCAGATACGGATAAAGTGTAACGGGTGCATGAGAGGCGCCGCTACGAGCCCGCAGCGTGGCAAGATGACGGGTTAGAGCTTCACGAAGAGAACTACGCCACTCGGCCTCCGACGAAGACAGCTTCTCGCGCTATAGGTTTTAACAGTTTTTTTATATTAATATTGTATGATATTAAATTTAAGAACAGTTTGCGTTTACCTTTGTTCTGTGGTATAATTTAAAGGTATTTAAGGCAAAAATTACCAAGAATGTTATTTAGGATAAAGTGGATGCCATCTAAGGTTGTATAACATGTGCCTACGTATTATCTTTTATTAATGTAAGCAAAAATCACTGTCCATAATGGCACCTAGAAACAAGTCGATATTCGATATGCTACATTGTCAATTTAATACATTATTATATGTTCTGTCGCGGAGTCGCCATTCTACCATCGAACTGTAATGTAGTCATAACAATTAAATATTGTAAATTATATTACAATACATAGTATATCTATACTCAATTGCCTTTCACTACATCATCCACGAGACATCTAAGGGAAAAACAATTTTATAATTAAAAAAAAAAAGAAAATACCAGTAGTATGGACTTATTTGGTACAAGAAAATGGTATCAAAAAATATATTTGAAGAGTTTAAAATGAAGTAGTCTAGTGCCTTATGTGACTACAAATACATAATCAATAGCTGCTGTTTTGTTATGTCATATTATTTACGTATAAATACGACTTTTAATTATTTAATAAGTAATACAAAATTAAAGAGTAAAATTTAACTTTATTCAGTATTTAATATTAACTATATATGAATGTATATATAACTCACATATAACAGAACCTCCTTGGAAGCTTCGTCTTTTAGTGAAATGTTATGCACTTCGACTTCTCCATTTATTTCCATGTCTAGTTGTTCCCTGCCCTTCTCTCTCAGCTGTTCCAAGGTCATCAAACCTTTAGCCGGTGAGGTAAATAACCCAGTTCTGTTGTGGACTTTATCTAGCTTCAAATCTTCAAGTAATGAACATTCATGGTCTAATATTGGAGGTGTGTAATGTGGTTCAAAGTCTGGCTCCAGTCTCCTCACCGCTTTAAGAACTACTTCACGTTGGTCATACAGGAATTTGCTTTGATCCAACAAATCATTTAATGTCATACCCTGTAACATAAATTTTTATTGGTATATGTTAAATACATACATAAAAAAATATATTAAAAGAAATTCTCGTAAAATACAATTATATTTTGAATTTTAGGTTTTCGTTTCTGATTTAATATTGAAAAACTGCACATAACAAGGTTGTAGATACTACTGGCATGTAAGATAACTCATAGTTTTTTTTTATAAATGCACTTTATCTTCTATGATAGTCTTGCATATCACAGCTTACAAAATACAGGAAAATTAAAATTGTTCAGCTTTTTTTTAAATGATTAAAGCTAAGATAAATAAATAATTCTATGGAATGTTTTGTGTCTGTGAACTAAATACGCCTTTATTATTTATCACGACAAACTTTTTAATCAAAGCTGCAGTGTCAGCCTACATCACTTAGTATAGAGAAGACATTCAATTTAGAATTAATATTCACCTTGTCTTTTATTTCTTTGTGGAAATCATTTAATATTGCTGCCTTGTCTGTCAGGTGACTTTTCTCCACACATTCAAACACAGCTGCATAGGTCTGCGCGTTCGGTTCTATCTGGTCTTCTGACATAAATGATAATAGTTCTTTTGTATTTTCTATGTTACCCTGAAAAAATGTGTTTTTTCACATAAAAATATGTTTAACACATGTTGGGTGATGGTGTGTGAATATTATAAAAAAAATTACCACAGAAGCATATCCATTAAGTAGTGTGTTGTAAACTTTGACACTTCTGAGTTTTGGTAGTTCTGGTGATTTAGCATTCCTTTTTCTATAATACTGTAATACTTGACGGCCCTGGATGTTGAAATTTAATTTTTTATAATATTGTTATAAACTTATAAGGGTAAATAAGCAGTAGAATGATAACAAAATTTTGATTACTTATACCTCCTTAACATTGTGATTTTGTTATTTGTGGAAAATAAGTTAAGCATAATTATAGTATTGTTGAAATATTGGAAAAAAAATCAAACAAATTTTAAACATAAGATGTTAAAAAAATACAATAAGTGACAAAACTCGTAACTAGAGCAGTCATGATAAGATATTTAAAACCAAAAGTAGATCAGGTCAATAACCCCATCTATACTTTTTAAATTCTGATTTATTTAGCCTAAATGTGTCAACAATCTTTTTCTTGAGCATTATAAAATGAAAAGATTTGAAACCACTAGTTCAATAATAGTGTTAGTTAATTGATTTAATTCTTTATATGCAGGCATTATTAGATTCAAATTCTGAGTGGGGAGAAGTGGTCTGTTATGAGCACCAAAATGGAATTGGAATTTAAAAGACATATTGTGTTAAAGAAAGGTTGTTAATGATGGAGAATAAGATAGATAGGATTGTTCTTTAACTGCAGTCACTGACTCTTTAAGCTATTTCAGTTACCGGCGATAGGAGGAAACATGTTCAAACTTCTGAAGATTGTGAATGAATTATTAAATTAATGAATTGTACTATATAATAATCTTTAAAGGAAAATAGTTCATAGAAACTTGCAGTGAAACAAGCTTAATCTTGTACTAGAAGTTATTAAAAAAATTAAGAAATGGTATCCTCAGCCATAATTTACATGTTATCTAGATTCTAAATTATTTCATCCTATATTATACATTGTATAATAATTCTTAAGATTACAGGCTCCTATAGTGTATCTAAGTAATATATCACCTCTAAAATCATATCCAATGAACACAGTAGTTGCAGGTGTGATGTTAATAATCTCTGTAAGGCATCTTCTTTAGCCTGAAGCTCTAATTGTTTCATGTCCTGCTTCATACTCGCCTCTTGAGCCTGCCGACGTTTCTCACGCATCTTCTTCTTCTTTTGTTTTATTGCTTGCTGACTGGTAATAATTGCATTCATTATTAGTATAACTTCTGTTTCCAAAATGCTTTGTTCATTTACTAAGGAATTGAACCTTTATAAATTTCATACAAATTTCAATAAGGTATATCCCATAATGTTTATCTTTTTTGTTAGTCTCATTTGACTTAGATATAAAAAAAACCTAAATTTTGTTTTTTTCTTTCTATGACAATAAGCAAACATGT
This sequence comes from Danaus gilippus, assembly GCA_018231785.1. Classification (NCBI taxonomy): domain Eukaryota; kingdom Metazoa; phylum Arthropoda; class Insecta; order Lepidoptera; family Nymphalidae; genus Danaus; species Danaus gilippus. The sequence continues at coordinate 9,283 of DVQO01000714.1, read as the reverse complement.
TTTTTTTATCTTTGGAGTTATAATATTTTGGATTTATTGAAAGTAAAATGTTGTAAGATTAATTTTAAGCTAATAATTTTAAAATATAAAGTATATACTAAATATTAAAATGCATACATACGCTTTTTTAATCTTTAGGCTCTTAACTTGTTCAGTTTCACCATCAAAGATAGATTCATCTCTTAGATCACCAAGCTCAGTGTGAAAAGATGGATCATCTATATCATCTATGGCTGGATGAGCTAAACCTTGCATTCTTGGAAACATAAAAAAAAAAAATCTGGTAGTAAATTAGAAAACATTATTATAACTTTTAAATTATATACATCAAGTACAGATACAGAATTAGTTCCTTGCTTACATTTTCCTATAATATGTATTAATAATGAATTTTGAATAAGACCTACATATTGAAATCTTTGACAATATTGTAACTAATTTAGAAAATATTAATTAATAATACAAAAAAAACTCACTGAAACTGTGTTATATGACTAATAAGTTCTTGGTCATAGCGGTCTATTTGCTTGTCAGTAAACAATTCTTTAAAAACAGCATGTGGACTCTTTGGCAGAGAATTATCTAAATTTTTCAGTTTGGAGTCGGATTCAAAATTAAATTCCTGTGTCAAACCTTCATTGATGGCATATCTGAGGTCTTGTAGTTTTTGATCATAGATTGTTGCTTTTCTAAAATTATAGTAACTCTCTTTCACCATTTCCATGATCTTTTTTGTTTTCAACCTGTCTTCAATTGTTGATATTTTATGATTAGTGAATATGAGAGCGCACATGTCATTTTCTATTTGAACATCAGGACTTGTTTTCTTCAAAATTTTGTTTCTGACTGTCTGGAGAAGCTCTTTATCAACCTCTATGTCCTTTAATTTCTTTGATGGGTTAGTTGTTAATTGATGAAGTTGTCCAAGAGACACAGGGCTTGATGCAAGTTTTGATAGATGTGCGGCATTCAACTTATTTATTGAAACCTGCATTTCCGTCATACTAGTTTCACTTACTGCAATAAAGAAGTTAAATTAATTATATAAAATTTTCTCGAAAATATGAATTTGGAAACTGTCAAAACATACCTTGGAGGAGTTCACCGTACTTTTTATAGCTTTTATGTTTACTTTTCTTTTTTAAAGATTTCAAAGCGTTAACCGTTCTCGTAGACTGATGCCTTGCCGACAATAGATTTTCTAGAATTTGTTATATATGTTATGCAACTAGTTAGAGGTTATTTTTAGCGAAACATTATATTTATAAACAAACAATAAATTAACTTATAATCATGTAACAACATACCTGCACATGGTGTTGTAAGAAGAATTTTCTGACAAAAAGAACATTTTATTTTCGGTAAAGATATATTTTTTAAAGAATTCGATGCAGACGCAGTCACATTGTGTAAATTATTTTGGCATAAACTCTTTGCCGATAGTAGTCGATGCATTATTCATTCAATATACATTTCTAGTAAAATAGTAAATAATTCACACCAAATCCTAAAACTTCGAAAACCACGTGAAGTTGAAAGAACTCAAACTTCAAAGAGGCAATATTTGTTTACTAATCTGTAGCCTGTGAACTGTGAAGAAATACTATGAATTACAGAGTATGTATATTTTAATTATGATTAATGATTAAAAATAAAATGAAGTAAAATAAGGAAGACTTAGTATTTTTAATTTGCTTTAAAAATAAATAATGTGGTCGTTGTAGACAAAACGATAATATTGACTAAAATAAGGAAATTAATGATATACATTTCTATTCTAAAATTTTGAAATAAAATAATTATTGAATTTAAAATGCACAGGTGGGAAGTAGGTACAACCGCCATAAAGCCCACAAAGAAAGTTCAATATTTATTATTTAATGACTTTAAAATATAATGCCCTATCCAACTCCAATTAAATTGATTATGATTTAACGATTCAATAAGTGATTGTATCGTATCATTTTTAGAAAGCAGATTTATGTTTTTAACTAAAGCTACCGAAACATGAAATTTTTGAAAATTGATTTTTTAAAAGTTGTATTTGATTGTGGCTAAGGTTAAGCCATTAAATAAAAAAATCAAATTTTTACATTAAATTTAAGAATAAAAAAAAATGTGCTAAAAATCTTTCTAAGAACTAAATTTAATAAATTACAAAGAGTCATAGAAAGATTTTTTAAACTAAATTTAATAAATATTTTTTATAAAATAAATATTTACTAGAATAAATTTAATAAATTACAGTTCTTCATAAATGGTTAGTAAAATGCAAGTTTAACAATTTTCTTCTATTGAAGTAGGTATTTAGTCTAATTATCTGTCAATGTCAAATTCGCGACGCATCTTTCTGAAATCTCAAATCACTTATCAGTGAAAACTTGTTATGATTGTTTTTTAATTGTTTACTTTTTCTCTCTAACAAGAAGAATTCGAACTAAGTCTAATTTATTTATGTAACGTCTTGTAAAAAATACTATATAGATAAGTAGGCCTTACAGGAAAGTATCTCATATTTTCTTAGCCATGGAGGAAAAAAGTTTTGTTTGTAAGTTTACTAAAATTTTGTTTTGTGCCTCAAATATTTCTTAATTTAAGACAATTGATATTGGTTATAGGGACATCTGATTTAACGAAACGATTTTTTCAATTGCGTTTTGATAATGATTGGCTGTTCCGGAAAAAAAAGCAACCTTGGAGGTGAGTGCTGTAATATAATTAAAATTTTAGACAATCACCAGTTTGATGGAAGTTTACATCAAAATTTTATAGGCATACTTTTATTCTAGAGAATTCTATAAAATTTTACTAAAAAGTGGATTTCCAGAAGAAATGACACTCAATCATGTACGCAAGAAGTGGTCATATACATATGATGTAAGTTCTTTAAGATTAATTCGTTACTTTTTATCTGTTTAACTTACAATATTTTTCTTTATTACAGTCCTACAGAATAGCAAAGAAAACAAACAACAGACAGTGGAAATATTTCAAAATGTTTGATAAACATTTTGGGAAAACTCAAGTTTTAGATAAATATGAATCGTGTAAGTTTTATTTAACAAAACATATCTTTAATATTACTGTATAATAAGTAATCAATATGTTTTAGGGACTGATGAATGGCGACTTAAATTAATAATATGCATATCTGAGGCCAAAGAAGTTAAACTTGATTTTCGACATATGTGGAGGTGTGTTATCTATTTAACAATTCATATGAACTATGTTTATACTATTAATTTTGTACTGTAGAATGTAATATTAATTAGATTTTTTCTTCAGGACAGTTGAAAATGCATTACGATGCCAGGATCTTCCGTTAGACTGTTGCATACAAGATTTAAAAGGGTTATGGCATTACATTAGAATGACATTTAATGTTAGTATTATGCTTATTTTATTAATATTATTATCTGCCAGTGCTGATATTCTATTATGTTAACAGATGTCTATTCATCGAGGATAGTGCAAATCTGCATACCTACATACATCGGAAGCAGATTATCAGAAGAAAGTTTAAGCTGAAATATTTTCTATATTAACGACTTTGAAGGTAACATTTTCACAATTAGTAAAAAATAAAACACTAAAAAATTACTAATTGTGCAAAAATTACCCTAAAAATCGTTAATTTAGAAAATATTTCATCTTAAACTTTGTTCTGATAATCTGCTTTCAATGTAGATATGCAGTATTAACCAATGCTAGTTACGCGAATTTACACTATCCCCAACAATATGTAACTTGGTAATTTACTGATCAAAGATCACAATTTTAAGTTTTTTTTATATGCCCTATAGAGTTTGTATATAATATTAAATAATTGAAAGTAGTATTATTATATCACTAGCTTTACATTTTAACAGTTGTAACTTAGAAAGAAGATAAACAAACCAATCTATTTTAGCATTACATACTGTTTTTATAGAGGAAGTACAGATTGGTAATGAGGAATAGCATAGATTCTGAGGACTGGCCACTTTATGAGCCCATGTTGGAGTATCATACTAAGTATGAGCCGGAATATCTGGAACGGCTCAGTAGTATGTCGGCTGGGGGCATGGCTGCTATAGAATTCCGATTAAAACATAGACCTAGAGAGAAGAAAAAAAGGGATGAAGTAGATGATGAGTTTCAATGTAAGTTTGTTTGTCAATTCTAAACTTACTGCTTTATAGTAGTGAATTTTTGTGTCTTTGAGACAATATTTTTAAGTTATTGTTAGAAATATTATTTTTATTAATAATATTATTATAAGTTATTTTGGTGCTATATTGAATATTAATTTTGACAGTAAAACAATGAAATTGTGAATTTATAACATTGACACGATAATACGACAACAAATGAAAAAAAATTAAATAAAAAAAACGATAATCCAAACAAACTTAATTATACGAAAAATAAATACAGGTACGGTGACTTCAATTTCTGGTACAATGTAGGTATAATTGTGTAGTTATAAAAACGTATTTATAATACCAACTAATATTAAAAATCACATTTGAATAAATCTTAGTCAAATGTTACGAACAAAATGTTAAGAACTCCTGAATCCTGATACTGACTCTATCTTCGCGCCATTAATTTTCTTGCTACCTTTGGACTATAACGATATTTTCAAATCTCTTTCCGCTTCCGTTATGTGAGAATAACTAAACATGATTTACCGTGACATTCCTCATCTCCAACTAGAATAGAATGGCCTGTATTCTGAAAACTTGTAAATTAACTGTAAGGCAATCGTAATTTACAAAAAAAAACTAACAACACAAGGTAAGTGGCTAATGTCCCACATTCTGTCTTCATAGGTAGATGAAGCGAAAAAAACGTCTTTAAAAAAAATTGTGTCATTATTCTAGTCGTTTACCGAGAGTATTAGCGTAAGTCTTATAGCAATGTTTCATACAAAGCTAGCTACAGTCTTTGAGTTTATCATTATGGTAAAGGCGTGATAATTAAAATATTATACAGTGACTAAACAAAGGAATACATGGGTGGTTGGTATTGTGGTCGGGAATGTGTCGTGTGTGGATTCATTTGTTGTCCTATAATCTTGTCCATTTTGTATAAGGAAATGTATGTATGTATGTAATTTTGTACTACTTTTAGGCTCATATTGCCAGAAAAATTTTTTTGCTCATACATTTTTAACTATTGTGTAGTTTTCTCATCCTATTTGTAAAACAGCTGTATATACCTTTAAAAAGTGTAGGTTGTTAGATTTTTTTGTTTGAAATTTATTAAATGTATTCATTGTTACTATATTTTTGTCAGGGTCAAGAGATATCACAGAATCATTCATTCAGATCAGAATGCAGAATGATTGGCTGTTTAGGGACAGGAAATGGGCATGGAGGTAAAAATTAATAACTGAAGGAAACTTGTCACATGAAGTATATATGTATATGTATATATTGGTGATATTAATAATAATTTTCTATATATATTTGTTTCTTATAGTAACCTGCGTCAGATTATGATAGAGGAGTACGGTTTCCCTCATTGTCTGTCAAGCAGAGATCTCAGCAGAAAGTGGGCTGCTATATATGCTGTAAGTAATTTAATTTTACATTATTAAAAACTTGATATTTATATTTATTTATCTGTGGTAACAGTTTATAGTCTATATATAAAATATAATTATAAGAGCTTTTCATTTTTAATCTGTAATATATTTAAAATATTCTAAAATTTCATATAAATTTCAGGAATACCAAAAAGCTAAAGCGACAAACAATATATCATGGATGTATTATTCTCTTTTTGAAGTTTATTTTGGAGAGAGCAGTATGAGTCTCAACCCTTTGCTTGGCTGTGAGTTTTAAGTTTTATATATTTTTTAATTTTTCTTTGATTGTGCGTGTTGCTGGCAATAAAAATACCTTTAAATTATTATAATATGCTTTAAAAAAAGATAAAATTCTGGTTATTAGTCTTAAAGTTACCACTTCAAAAATTTGTTTATTCTTTTTATTTTAATATACTATGTCCTATGAATAGACTGAAATCGGATATAATTTATTACATATAAAAAATATCAAACTACCCGCCGTTGGTTGTTGGTATGTGTCATAAAAAAGTTATGTTTTCCGAGATCGATTGATGTTAAATTTTATGTAAACATTAAAAATAAACTTAAATCACTTAGACTTCCGGTGATGTGAAGGTGCAGTTCCTTTATACGATAACTGTTATATTCGACTTATGGATAAATTTAAATTTAATTATAGTAATAGGAACACATGTTGGCAACACTGTCAATTGATCAGATAATTTGTTTGTAGGGCAAGAAGACTGGGTGATGAATTTAATAAGTACTAGAACAGAATTAGAACAATTGTTTAAAATGTGGGAAAAGAAAAAGGAGACGCCTTGGCGGTAAATAACTTTTTGTATTAAATGCATTTTTTTTTTGGGTTTAAGATAATAAATTTGCTAAAAATTTCAGAGAAGTTGAGAAAAAACTCAGAATAATGGGAATTCCTTTGGATCATAGTCTACTAGAAATAGAGGAAATTTGGCGGCACTTATTAAAAACTTTTAAGGTAAATTTAACCAAAAAAATTACATACATAACAGGTCTGTTCACTTGTGTTTACTTTTAGTCATATTACTTTGTTTTTACAATATAGATAATATCTGTCAATAACCGAAATCATCTTATATTTTATTTTTTAACGTACACCAAGTAAGGACTATACTAGAAAATAAATTTCAGTGGAAGCAGAAATTCGCTAGCAAAGGCATACTCAACGAGCAGTGGCCCTACTACGAACACGTGTCGAGATATGTCGACCAACACGAAGCAAGGGAGACTAAAGATAATAACGAGGATTACGAAGATGATGTGAAGCTGTACGAGTTGAAGAAGATCTCCATGAAACCAAAGGATGAAGTTACTAACGTGTGTAGATCGTGTTCGAACGATGATGGCTGTGTTAAGATATTTGAAGAAACAGACGATGAAGGACTCGATGTAGCGTATAAGCTGAAAGTCATCGGCGGCATAGAGGTGAGTTAACGTGGTAACGGTTACTAGAAAACTGAATTGTAAACATAAAACTGATAGTTTGAACGTTTGTCATTAAGTTATACCATTATTTGGTAATACATATTTGTGGAGAGCCCAAAAAGTTTCGGTGGCGTAGATTTATAATTGCATTGTTTGGTCATATGAAATGGATTTTTAAATACTCCATAATAAAAGTAGTAGGAGTAAACAAGTGATTAAAGATGAATTAAAATGTTTCAAAATATTGACCATGAATTTTGATCGATAGAGAGTTTGAGCAAAGTTGATATATATTTAGATTGTCATAAAAATATTACTTTGAATTAAATGGGGAATGAACAAGAAATCCCACTTTCATGGACTTTTGTTAATATTTATTCGTCTGAGTAAATATGGACGCCTGTTAGTGAAATTTATTTCATAAATATTTAGACAAACGCTAGATTTTTCATTCCATAAAAAGAGTAAATTCGTTTTAAATATTTGATTAATACTTACTGAACAAACCTGTATCTAGTTCAGTTTTAAATTATTATTTTGTTTTGGCTACTGAGACGAATAATCACAAAAATTATAGCTAATACTGCTTCATTTTTTTTATTAAATATAATTTCCAGATACAAAGATCAGATACATTACCCACCCAAATATGTCTCCAGTGTCTACAAGAGTTGGAGAACGCATTCAAGTTCAGACGCCAGTGTCAGGAGGTGGACAAAAACCTCAGAAGCAGCTCCTCCTTCATTAAAGTGGAATTACAACTAGACGATAAACATCATACGAACGAAATTCACGATGGAGAGAGACAGGACTATGAGATAGAGATGGATAGAGATACAATGAACACGAAAATTAAAACATCCCCGCCAGTGAGAACAACGAGAAAAGTTATAAGGAGGAAGAAAGTCCGCAAGTCCGAATACGAATATCTAAAGGTATGCGAAGTGTGCGGGAAACACACCAGAAACCTCAAGGCGCACATGGACGTTCACTCCAAAGACAAATGTTACTCGTGCGATATATGCGAGAAGAAATTCAAATTCAAAAGCGGTTTGATAGTCCACAAAGCCACCCATAATCCGACTCCCAAAAAGACGTGCGAAGTCTGCGGAAAGAGTTTCCATATACTGTCTCAATACAGAAGACATTACGCTTACCACGCGAACGAGAGGAAATACGGCTGTGAGACGTGCGGCAAGAGATTCAATTCTTTGGACATTTTAAAAGTCCACGCTAGAATCCACACGGATGAAAGACCGTTTAGCTGTTCTGAATGTGGTAAAACTTTCAGAACAGCTGGCTGTGTGGGCAGACACAAGAGGATAGTCCACAGGAATGTAGGAGTTCAAAAAATTTAAAAATCTGTTATTTAGTTAGTATGTGACCTCGTTATCGTTGTATTAAGTTATTTAATAAAGGTTTATCTGACACGTTGTTCCTTCTAATTTATTTCTATTCCTTTATTCTACGTGCTCTTTTTTCATCCTTGGGAAAATGCATTTACTCATCTCCGTCGTTTTTGAGGACAGCAGGATATGTGGGACTCGTTTCTACAACCCACTAAAATCCTACGACAGCCTTGGTGTCGGAGCGGGGGATCGCTTTCGCACTATCACCGGCTTCCCCGACAGGCTGGCCCGCCTCTGCGGGCCCCTCGTCTTTTGGGGGCTCTGGTACAGCCCCCCCCCCCCCCCCCCCCCCTCATATGATGCTCTTCTTCATGTGTCCTGGGGAGTTGCACTGGGAATACAACCATTTAACTCCTTTTTTATTCTATGTGCTCTAGGGTGACTTACGGTGGCACAAATGATGAGAAAAAAGTTAATAATCTGAACAAAAAAAAATGTAAATTATTCTCTATTATTCGTAGATATTTGTTAACAATCTATTTCATATATTCCAACATAGTTGATTTTTTATAAGAACATTAAATGTTTTGGTATTTAGGCTGACGATGCGAAGTCCTAATCAACACATCATTAGTGACTACTTGACTAGATAATATCTCGTAATAAAACATAATGTCAGAAATATTCAAAGACAATGGAGAATTGGAGTGTATGAATGAATCGTGGATTCAATAAATGATGATAGTAACATTTCCAACACAGTGAAACCATTAGAATGATTATGTAATAACTGTAAATATGGGTTCGAGCAGTTATTAAATGTTAAAGTTTTAAAAACTCAAGACAGTCTTTTACATGTAATAAATAGTTTTGGCTATTTGTTTTTACGACCGGCCGCCTGCCTGACATCAACCCT
>DVQO01000713.1:0-13810 GCA_018231785.1 Danaus gilippus | reverse complement strand
CACCAAACGAAATGTTATATAAAAGCCTTCTGGTGGCGAAACGGAGTTCGCCAGGATTACTAGTATATTAATAAAATAATATTGTCAAGTAAAATTATTTCACTACATCCACAGTATGATCACGTCAACTTTTGACGTCAGCTCTCCTAGTCTCAATATAAAGAATCAACATTCCGCGTGTGTCTCGTGACGGAGCTATCCCTAGCATGACATAAGTTTTTCTTATACGTACATCCATGTATATTTACTATACCATTCTATAACTAATTCACGTTTTGAAATGGATTCACTTTTACATTCCCTTTTCATACTGATTCTTTTCAAAACTGTTAGTTTTAATACAGATTTTTTAGGTTTCATGGTCATGCTTGTTTGAAGGACGAAGATAGACAAGAGGACTAAAATCTCTTAAAAGATACTTCATATTATTATCTAATGCACATAGGGTTTCAATCTCCTTCGGTTTTTATTATTTCTGCTTATTATGGACCTATTCTAACAAAATGAAATGGTACATTTTTTTTGAATGTACTTATTACAACGTTCCTTCTCTAAATTCTTAATAAAAATACCTTGGTTTTCAATAACACATTACTAGTACCTAACTGTACAATAGGGCTAACAGCTATAGTCAAGACTCAAGTCGCAAATAAAAAACATCACCGAACTATTGCGTCATACAAAATAAACCAAAACCTATAAAATTGTCAAATAAAACAATGTTATCTAATGTAAGCAAATAGCCTAATATCGTGTTGTCATCAAATAATCCCACAATATACAGATTATTTGGTTCAAGAGTACCTCTACAATACTCTATATTTACACGAAGTATAACATTTGTATTTGTATAACATTTGAATCAATTATGACTATTGCATATTAGCAAATAAAAATATTAATAATTATTTAGAGAAATGATTACGAGCTATTTGATTGGTATAAGTTGTACTTACATTTATACATACATATATGCGTTTTTAATCTAGATAAAAATAAAGTTAATAAAAAATCGTTAACATAAACAAGAAAGTAAATTATTCTATTGTAATATTACAATAGAAAACCTTTGAAGAATAAACCGCAAATGCTCAGTTAAGAGAAATATTTGAATTTTTTACTTGAAACGTATATTTATGGGCAGTAGTTCATAAGACCTGTCGATTCTGAGGACACTCACACCAGTTAACGGCCGTGTATAAAGTATAGATGTCGCAGTTGACTTTGAGCAATTATCATCACTCCCTGCGTCAGCACTGTGAATTGTTGTGAGATAATTAATTCTCGACTGTTAGCTTCGAGATATATGATAACGTGATTCTTAACTTGGAACAAGAACTGATTTAAAATTTGGTTCAAACGCATATTTTGTAAACCGTAACATTCGAATTCGATATAACGGATGTTACATAGTAAAAAATGGTTTAAAAAAAATAAAAATAAAGTAAGTTTAAATAAGAAACGTTTTAAAATTGCTTACATGATGCCTGATAAAATGAGTCTGACTGAAAATAACTGTACAGATGCAATTTTATACAAGCCGAAAACATAGTTTTAGCTTGTAAACATGAAAAACAAAATCTTTATTCAAATCCTTAATATTATAAAATATAAATATAGTGATCAATAAAATTACATGAATACTAATTTCGAAAGCCAATAACTGTGATTTGAAATCAGTAGATCTTCTGTGAAAGACTTTAAACCTCTGTCTTGATTACATTTTGCTGAAAACTTATACTGACCGATCGGAATAAAAATCCGCTGAAATTGTTCACAATCCCAGTTTCCCAGCTTGAACAATGGCAGGCCGATCTTAAATTTCACCATGGAACATAATCTTGAACCAACTAACGTACCTTGTAACAAACATATTAGGTTATCAAACTCATGTTATGATCGACATTTTGTAAGGTTCCTTTCTTTTTTGTATTCTCGTTAAGCCCATATTTACATACTTCCATATAAAGCCCCAGTTTTAATATTAGAATTTTCCTTTATCTTCATCATGTAATCCGTCGTTGAATGTATCCGAAAAGTTAATTCGATACTAATCCGAGTGCTCACTCTTATAGGTTCTCAAAAAATTCATTCAAAATGTTTTGTCGAACGCTTCAGTCCAAGCTTAGTATACTAAAGCGAGCTGGTTTTTAATAATTTAAGCATCAGACCGTCTTACGCTATTCAAATATTTATGCTTTCTTTACCCGACTATACTATAAATTTTATTGAGACAGTAAATAGAAACAAGACAGTGGAATATTTTCATATAATGACATATAAAGCGTTAAGAATAGGTATAGGAACCCTCAACTGCATAGACTAATTTACAATCTTTGTCTTTGAAAATTATTTCTGGGCAAACAAGGAACACCTGTGTGTGTTTAATCCGCTTGTTTAAAGGGGGTCTAAAAACTTTTAAATCCGTGAGTACAGAAGCTCAACAGCATATTAAATATGAGAATGTACTTAAACTTATCCATTACACAGCCAGTTATTTATTGGTCGTTCATAATATAAATTAATAAAGAGCCAGCAGCTGTTACTACCAATATTTATCAGCAAATGATTTATTTTGACACGTTTTAATTAGTTTAAAAGTTTCCTTGATTCTGAATCCAATATCCTCGTTTTTCCTTTATCATAATTTTTTGAAAATTTTTATTAAAGAATTGTATTAGAGTGAAGATTTTTTTACCTTGGATAAATGTTAAAAGTAAAAATTATGTAAAAAGAAAAATCTTTTTTTACAAGCGAAATAAATCTGCAATTTATTTATGCGAAACGTCGACAGTGTGATTAATCTAGATTTTCTCACGTTCAGGATCTGTATAAACACTTATTAAAGAATACCCCGATGACGTGTATATCAAGTTTATAGGTTTACAACCCTGTATTATAAAAGAAACTTTACTACTTGTTCTTCCATAATTTACATAGGATCAAAGAATAAGAGATTGTTGTAAATAAATTGGGCATTAAATGCAATATATACATATTTCAAATATTGTTAACATAGACTTGTTATACGAGGAACAACAGATTATAAAGATATATTTCGAATTCAGTTTTAATTAACGTATAAAAATTGCTGGATGTATAATCGGAGTTTTGTATATTAAATTTTGAATTTGTAACAAATTTTTGTGGACCAGGGACCGACCGCGACATCGAAATAACTTTTGGATTTTTTCTGTCTACTCGTAAAATAGTTCTACAACTCAATTAAAAATAACATTTTAAACTTTAATTTCAACTAGATCAAAAAAAGTTTTTTAAACACAAATTTTTTTGACATGTTTAATTTTTTAACTTGGTGTTTTTGTATGTCATAGTGACCAACATCAAGTTAAATCCTTAATATTCTCAGTCGGAATTGAACAATTTCATAATGGTGAATAGCATTAGTAATGTATGACTTACTGGTGATAAGGCTAAAAGAGCTTTAAGGCTTAGACTTAGCGTAAGTCTAGATTTAGTTCTCAGTGCGGACTTGTCTGGCCTACTAATTGACTTTCTTTTGCAATAAATCTTTAGCCAGAAGCACAGAATTAGAGACAGCGTCATATCATTCATTAAGTAATTCAAAACAAATTTTCACGGGTACTTATGTACATGTAACTTTCTTTGTTCAAAATCAAATTAGTAAAATAGCCAATTTAACTTCTGATTAAATACCTTCTGTATAATTTGCTATAAAACAGCAATAGAAACAAACTAGTAAAGATTAAACGTTTTGTTACTTATATTCGAAAGACAGTATGACTTTATTAGCACATAATAAATTGAAGAGAAACTACTCTCGCGGTTTCTTAAAATATTATGGTTTTCCTCGAAACACTTCAACAAAGTTATCGTTGAGAGCAGGTTACTAAAAAATATTATTTCATGCGCCAACTGCATCGCAAAAATTATAAAACGTTTATAATAAAGATCTTCATCGAGCCATAATCCGCTAACAAGTCATTTGTGTAATAAACCATTGTTCAGACAGCTGAACTAACTTGTGATAATATGGTCAGTTTCTACCCGCGAAATTGCTTAGCGATTTAACGTGCAAAAGCCTCCAGTTGTTGATTTAACCCGCATTGCGAATATGTCATTGCATAAAATTACTAGCATATTATTTTTAATTAATGGACATAAGTTTATAATAAAGTAGATCTATCTTAAGGGAGAAAATAGCATGTACGTTATATGATAGATTGTAAGGCGTACGAATGTCTCCAGATACCAGCTTCCAACCATTCTTCAACTACGTGGACATGAGAGCGTTGTTGGAGAACTTCTGCGTTTTGCACGTAAATGCGCCAGGCCAGGAAGAGGGGGCGCCCACGCTGCCTGAAGAGTGAGTACTCTTTCTAATACTATATAATAATGAAAAAAACTATCCAACTAGCTTACACAGTCCATACAAACATTTGAAAGACTGCCCGTGATCAGGGTTGTTACAAAGTATCCGAAATTTCAGGAGCTTGAAGTTTTTAAAAATAATAAAATAACGCGTAGCACTCCGAAAATATTAGTTTCATTTTATTTTGAATTATCAAAATAAATCTAGTGCTTCAGAAACGCTTAACCGGCCTCTCATTCCTATTAAAGGTTTCTAAATAGAACTCAATTAGTTCTATTGTTGAGAGTTACAGAGAAAAAAGAAAAATCATATTTGTCTACTTATGTATATAAAAAATAACATTTAATATAGTGTTCATGTTATATATTTTTATAATAAAACCAGAATTGGTTTGGTTATAAAAATAATTAAATAATCTCTAAAATCTAAATAATATATTATCATATTTTCAAGAAAAATATCTTTGAGGAAAACATTTCGACGTTGTTGCATTCAAAACTACTTTGGAATATGGCTTTGGAATTTTTAAAATTTGATGCACGAACAAATTAGAATGAATGGCGAAGGTTGTCGAAATTCGTGAAATTTATTCGTTAGAATTCACAAAATATACATATATATTGCCAGAAAGTACGAAATATTGCATATTTTCCGGTCACATACATCCGTGAAAGCAAAGAATGTGATGATTAAGAAACATACAACTGTTATTGTCAGTAGATCCAATACACTTTTGTTATTTTTTAAGCATTATTTCGGAAGCGTTGATTTGAACTGTAAAGTAATTGATGTAGATACACTTTAATAATCTGTCGCTTGTATATTTCAAACACGCGTCGTTCGTTGATTGGAAACGCGAATTAATCGTGTCTGAAACAACGGGAACCGACTACATGATGATTTACATTTGATAATCGTAACTATGCATCGTGGAATAACTTACTGTTAAAAATTTGTAAACTAAAGAGAAGTTTACGCTATATTATTATTTCGATAAACGGTAAAACAATATCGAGCGTGACTAATCGACTGTTATAGTAACAGGAAGTAATTGCTTTCAGTAAACTCAACAAGCTTCAAACATCTACAGAAATTTTATTAACTTTTCATTTTAAATTTTAATATATTCCAGTGGACCTATAAAAACTTTGATTAACTGGCGTTCGTTGTTAATATCGATCGGCTTTTATTAAATAACAGACTATTGGAAAACACTCCTACATTGCCCTATACGTATAAATCTTTAATTTTTTTATGGCCGCTTTTACACCAGATACCGAGTTAAGTGGTACAAATTTAAAAAACTTTGTACTGCAATGATTGCAATTTCTTCTAGTACCAACTATATTCCAATTTTACTACCAAAATAACACCTAAAGTCCTTACATTTTCGACCGAATGTATTTTTCTGGTATGATATAATCTTAAAAAGAATTTCATCTTTCGTTGTCGCCAGAACAGTCAGTCCGTATTCCACAGGCCTCCCTTCTCTAAGTCACTTACTGTCTGAAAAATATTCGTCGAAATTTAATCTTCCAAATGTCAAAGAATTTTTCAGTTATTCTTTGATATTTATATATTTTGTTTTTTAAAAAGAACCCATCCCTACGACATTAGTCGCTTTATTTTTAATACTTTTTTAAATTGTACATAAAGAAATCTACAATTTTATCTCTTAATTAATATTATATTTATCGCTAGTATGAGAATATCTTTATAACAGAGACTATATTCAGTCTTTGGACTTGATGATCACGTAGTTACTATATTGCAAAAAAATCTACCTGTCTCACATAGTATATTAGGACCTTTATAATAAATGCACAATGTTTAATACTCTAAAATCCTTTATAATTCTATACATATATAATTTGAAAGTAAAATTTCAACCTTTATGTAGATTTTAAGTGAATAATTTTATCTAAAATATTTCATGTTTTGTACATGTATGTAAAAAAATATATATTTGTCTGTCTTCTATTCCCTGACTACAACTTTGGATCCTATGGTAACTTCCGCTATGTTAAGGCGAATCAAGCGTAACGCCACAGACCAAAGCTTATTCTATATTATAAACAAAAATTATAATATAAAAAATACATTATATGAAACAAAAGTGGACTTCAGAAAAAATATTAGAAACTTATTACGTACTAAATAGATTTTTGCAGTATTATGTTATTAGTAAACAAACCTTTTGTAAAATTCAAAGTATTCTCTTGTAGACGCTTTTTAAGCTATTTGGATATTTATTCGCCAGGTTGACCAAAAACATGTTACTATTACAGGAAAATATTTACCTCAAATTTTAATATAACTTTGCTCTTAGTTTATATGCTTATAACAAAAGAAGGGGCGAAAATAATAACATTCTCTAACCATTCAAAATTTAAAATGCAATTGAAAGTGATATAAAATACTTTGAGATAGTTAATTAAAAAACGTATGTTTTGAGTCTTCAACAAAATATTATATTATTGATAATTGTAATTTTATAGACTTAGATATTATTCCTAATTTAAATTTGTCCTCAGCTTTAAGGCCTACGATGTCTGATCGAGTTACTTCTCATATTATTTTTTCTAGTCTGAATGAAATGTACATTTTTTCCAAAGTGTGATCGAATTATATCTCATGAAAATTTGTGATCTCAACGAAAATTATATTTTTAATTAATAATAAACCACAAAATGTGATGTGAGTAAATCACGCGTATGTATTAGTTTTATAAACTGACCCTTGATGGAGTTACATACGTTGACTACGTGTAATAATGATCCTGCGGAACATATTTGTTATCATTAAGTAATTATAGGTTGAATTATGGCTTTAATGCATCGAAAGGCTGATAAATATATTTTCTACGGAACGGTCTATTTTCAACCCAAAGATTTAATGGTACACACTCACATTGAGAAAATGTGGTTGTTATTGAGGTCACAAGCAATAAGTGCTGGTGAGGATATTATAAATAACTCTTCGTGTAATTTAATTATTTATTCCAACAAAATTATATTAACAAGAAACATTTTCGTTAAAGTAGGTCACAACCGCAAACATTTAGGTATCGGTATCTGTAAGTAACAGGTTCGGTCTGTTGTTTAGGAATGTTCGAGCGAGATATAGAGTCAAAACAAGTGCAGGCTTTAGATACGACCGACGACGAGTCTTCTCACTAACACCATTGTTGAAAGCTCCCGAATATTTTAAAAAAATATTAGGAAACTCGTTAAAATACCTTATATAAAGTGAATCGCTCCACAACCATAATTGATTAAATTAAAAAAACAAATACAGTGAAACCTCAACAAATAACGGGAAATCCTTATTACGTTTATTGTGTTTGCATTTCATTTATATCGTTGTCACATTGTATTTTATCGGATCTCGATAAATATTATGCGGCACGCAAATATTTAAAATGTGAAAATTCAAATCTTATATTTGTATATTTTAAATACTCCAATCATCCTCATATTCGGTATCAAACCGAAAGGACCTTGAGGTTTTGTGTTCTTGGAAGAATAAGTTACGTCAACATAACTCATAAAATATTTTATGTTTTCGATATAGTCGTGAGTTGTCTCGGAATTGGAATATCAAGGACATATTTTGCAGAAATATTTCCTATGCAACAATTTTAAGTGCAATTGTCATTTGTAGTTCACGTTTACATAATGTAACCTTTTAGTTCACTCTACACACTGTGAATGATAGAGGATTCGATAAATCCATATAGTGGAATGTTTCTCAGGCGTCACGTTTCATTAATAATGTTACACCTATTAAGCTATAATTCCTCAAAATGTTCAACTTTCAACATGAGTATTCGAAATTGATTTTCCCAAAACCTTTGTCCGAAGCTATCGACTTAACTTTCAAAAGTTTGTAACCCTGCGATATATCAAAACATAAAAGTAGAAACAATCCAAAATAACGTGAGCGCAATATAATAGAGGCCCGGTTCCCGGGGCGACGGAAACTCAGTTATCCAGCGGAGCCCAGCTTTTAATGCGGAATATTGAATCCGTCTATCATTTAAGGCTTCAATTAATTCGCTTAGCTTTACACGAATGGGTTGGATTCAGAATACTCTAGATTTTATTTCAATTAAATAGCACTTATATAGAAGTTGTCACAAAGATGTCCTCACCTCATTTCAATATTAATTGAAAATTACGAATTTTCAATTGACAACCAACGTATTTATCCTTTCATATCTGTTGAATATTTTGGAGCTTGCAAGAAACTCGAGGGCAGGTAGACACATGTCGGATGAGGGCAGACGGCGTTGATTGTAACATTAGTGAGTTCGTTCGTTCATTAGTGAGTTCGTTTGATTGTCCTTGAAATCCCTTGCTTTATAGAAATTCGTACATCGTGTTTTACTTTTTATTTTTAAGTATACATAGTTGTACATTTACTTATAATTTTGCAGTCTGTTTTGTTTTCTCTCCTCAATAAATTTCTTAATATATCTTTTAAGTGTTTAAGTTAAAACTTCCTGCAACTCCTGTATTCAGTCCAGCGGCCGGTATTAGCGATAGGCTAAACTTAACTGGGCTTTATTTCAAGTTAAATATGTTTTAAGATCCAACAGAATTAAATTAAAATACAATGGGATTAATTCATGTAATGAATTAAATAGATACCTTACAATAATTTGTATATTTCGGTCTTAAGTATTTATTTAAATATAAAATATTTCATACTTTATATTAATATTAAGTCAAATATTTTAACTCTCTATCGTAACAATAGGATAGTTCCATATTCTGTAGAATTTGAGCTTCAGAAATATGACCTTTCATCTATTCAATTCTTAAAAGCTTAGTGTTTCAGCACACGTTAGAACACACGTTGTGAATAAGCCAGGCCAGGGTTTATAGAAGGGATTAAAAGTTTCTGTTCAATAAATGAATCGTTTGTTAGTTTCTAGACTAGTTAAATATCATTTTGGTTTACTTTGACTTTGAGAATTACAGATTTATTGAAAAGTTATAACAGCCTGCTAATGTCAATCTAGTTATTTATATATTACCTTTAAATAAAAAAAACCTATATGAAACCTTAAACCTTGTAATAATATTTTTTGTTCATAAAAAAAATTACCAACCTTTAATTTTCCTTTTGTTTCTACCGGACTACATTTAAATCCGGGTCACATTTCATACTATCGGGCCAATGGTGGCACTTGGGGATGAAAGGTTCCAAACGATTTTAAAGGAAATTGCCCAGTAATGTTCCGTACTTACTTTGGCAAAAAAGGAGAATTTTTTTCTTCTAACAACGCAAATCTACATAATTTACTCAATTATTGACAAGAAATATTTTTAATATATCATGAAGATTGCCTTAAGACAATAAAATATAATTAAGTAAGAAGATAACGGTTTTCCTTTGCTCTTAATTATATGAAGTACATTAAATTTACTACATATTATGAAGTACACATATTATGTAGTATACATGCCTAGGCTTATTATAGAGGCAATTTACTAATTAGAATTTTGAAGTACACTATGCTTGGTAGCGCACATAAAGTGCATTAAGATGAAGGGGTTTACTGCTGTAACAAATTTCAGAAAAACAAGGCTTAGTAGATGAAATAAATTGTTTAAAGCTAGACTTTTTATTACCTACTTTATTTTATTCTATTAAATTTTTTGTGCAAATTATATAAAATACCATTTGTCATTAATAAATAAAACTCAAAAATCTTTTAGAGGAACATATAATTAAATTGATAATAATTTTTATTCTTTTTTAAACAATAAAAACAATTGGTATTAAATTGTTAGAACTGAGTTTTCCCAAAAGTATTTTATCCATTTGCATGTTAATTTAATCGATATATATATATATAAGCAATTAATTTGAAAATCCTGTATCATGGGGTAATAATTCTTTTCAAAAGCATAAAGTAACTTTGAACAAATTTGAGTAAATGTACGTTTTAACGTCTATTTATTAAAAAAAAACGAAATATGTTAAGAAAAAATTATCATAGTTCAGTTATTTTATACATTACATATATATATTTAAAAAAAACATATACCCGTGTTAACATTATAGTATACTTACTATACTATGTCTAGTTTCATAGAATTTAAGGAAATCATTATATAAAGTGATATACGTTTTTTAAAAGGTAAATTGAATGTTTCCCAACATCCACACCTGAATAAACCACGTCCGGAGCGTACGCTCACTGGCGGAAAACGCATTATGTTCCGTCGCCTCACCAAACCAATCGACAAATGAACTTTGTGCCCAGATAATCCCGCTGCAATTAGTCTCCCCACACTTCTCGTACAAACTATACATACGCCTAGTTCATTCGCTGCTTATAAAGTAATTTTAATTTATTAAAACAGGCGATGGTATTGATCTCTAGAATATAATGAAGCTCATTCTGGTTACAAAATTATATTGAAGTTTAATTCAATGTAGACTGACTTTCGTAATACAAAGTTATAGCAGGTTTGCGACGTGTTCGATCCGCACAACTTGTTAGTTTCTTTTATGTTTTATAAAGCCAAGTCACCCTCACTTCACGTCCAATATATTGACCTCACATTTCACTGGCACGGTGTCGTCGGTACCTCGAGGAATGTGGATTCATTCTTTAACCTTTGATAAACTGTTTCTTTTTATGTTACATTCCTCAATCTTAGAAGTCGTGAGTTAATTGAAACAGTAACAGTTTGCTTATGTGTTTGGCTTGAATATTTCACTATAAGATTCTCCAAGTGAGTGTTTAAGGTTATCGTTATGACGTCGCACGATGTTGT
Organism: Danaus gilippus; assembly: GCA_018231785.1. Lineage (NCBI taxonomy): Eukaryota > Metazoa > Arthropoda > Insecta > Lepidoptera > Nymphalidae > Danaus > Danaus gilippus. The sequence goes on along the minus strand of DVQO01000713.1, from coordinate 2,662 downwards.
GTTCATCTCGGTCTATGAATATTACATGACGTCTGGACGGTACACGGACACGGGCAGCCCACCAGCCACCGGCCGTTTATTTAATCGAGCGAATGTCACAGTCACTACACATCAACTAAATGACTGTATGTAGGAGTCAATTAGAAGAACGACTGTTGATAGAGTACACATTAGTTGCATGCCGTCACCTGATAGCGGTTGACTGAGAGGCACCGCACCCACGGTCACGAATACTATCGGATCGATGTATATAATCACACTATGTCCATTATGTGAATTATGATCATATTTCTTATAATTATATTTTGTCTACTCCAACGTACTGGTGATTACTTACTATATTTAAAGAATCTTATTTTATTTGGTACTGCCGCGGCGTTCCTATACAAATGTTACGAAAATTGGTATAGCTTTATTTTTCAATTTTTGTAGATGGTACCTTCATCATTTTAATGGAAAAGAAAAAACATTGAAATCTCTTTTGTGAACATAACGTACGAACAAACCTTTGCAAACATTTTTCTACGTTTATTTCATTTCTGTATAGGCTATATAGGAAATTTTTAGTTTTGTATACGAAGCCGAACTAAACAAAATTATATACAAATTACAAATTTGGGTAAGTTGGCATTATGCGGGTGTCCTTGCGAGCGCGACTCGGGCTCGAGGGTTGTATTGATTTTTATGAATGGCACGCGCCACCGTCCATTTGAATAATGTATTCTCTATAATACACTTTTTAATTATACTACCACAAATCGAAAAATATATTACAAATTATTAATAATATTGTCATAAAAAATTACTAACGGATGAGATGGGTGGCATTATTACAAAATAAGCACTCTAAACTGGGTAAATCCATTTTGTTGATAAATGACAATTCAACAATTCGTCCTATGGTCTCTGGGTAGACGTTCCACGACCCCCCAGAAGCTAATTTATATTCATAATGATTGTAATGTTCTCGGGACAAGCTATTATCAGTTGTAAATCCTCGGGTAAATCAGTATTTCGGTCAATACTGAATACTTATCCTTAAATTTTTTACAAAACGATTGACAATATATAAAAAGTGGATACCACTTGAACGTCCCTCAGTATAAATAAAGATGGCACTTAGAGCAAAGGGCACTCCATAGTGTCATCGCCGCTACTTCACTCCATTGACTTCCACTGTGGAGATGAACCGGTTAAAATATTTAAAATCTATTTATTTAATACCAATTTCTTTATAATATTTTCTATTAATATTTTAAAACCGCAATGCGACAAAATAATATATACCTAACAGTTTTGTTACATCAGTAGTCAGTACCTGACATTGATTATTTTAAATTTAATTTGAATGTATCCATAACTATTATATTTATTTCTACAACATGTGAACACATCATCTTAACACCACGGTTTCAGATTATCCGGGTAATTAAACTGTAAACTGTATAATTAGTATTCGTCACGCAAATAGACGATATTTCAGAACACCGAACTTCGGAAAAAATTACTACATTAATAGTTAAACTAACGTAAAATTTTATAATTTAACTTATATATTTAAATATATATACAGTGTTAATTAATTTAATTGATGAGTCTACATGTCAGAGCTGCCAATCAGTCTATTCCTACAAGTGAGGGCTCCCGTTCCTATCTAATTCAATTGCCTCCCCTTATCTTAGTCTACGTTTCTGTCTATCTTCAATCCATTACTAATATTCGTGATTTGATATTTATCTCTATTCTCCTTAGCAGGTTGTCTAATGCAATATATTATATTAACATTAATTTTAAGTTAAAGGTCGGAACGTTTCAAAACTTGTAACAGCTACATAAACTTCATTGCACTATAACGTGACCTCTTAAAATCTTAAAACAGTTTTTGTATTTTATATAAAATGTAACTAGTCTAACGTTATTTATATTTTGAGATAGTAATTCACTTTTAATGCTTTAAAAATAAGGTTGTTAATTTATATTTGATAATACTATTAAGTAATTATTAATTGATATCGGCCAAACAATGCAGATTTTACTTTGACAGTGATGATACTAATGAAGAAACTTGTCGAAGATGAGACATTATTGGTATAATTTTAATTATTCTAGATTTTTCTTTATAATTATCATATTCTAAAGTTCTACTACGATGTATTAAACATTATAAATCCAACTTCTGTAATCAACGTTTAAGTAAAAACTGTTTAATATACTTATAAAGATAAATTTTATTATATAATTATTGAATACTCATTTACTGTATTTGTTTGTTTCGGTTATCTAATTATATGAACAATTATATTTTGATAACGTTACATACATTGTCCAGCTTTACAGTAATTTAAACATATTTATAATTTAAATTAATAGAATAATTTCATCTTTCATCAACTAATATTTTAATGAAAATATTTCATATCGTCTGCCCGTGATCAAGGTTGCTGCAAAGTAACAAAAACTTCAGCAGTATATAGTTAAAATAATAAGAAACTCGCAGTAAATCCGACAATATTAGTTTTACTTAAATGAATACTCGCGAAAGTCTTGTAATAATTATATTTATATTTAAATTATAATTATCACATGCATATGTGGAATATAGTCAGCGGTGGCCTAGTGGTTAAGGGGCCCGCCTCTCGTTGCCGAGGGCGCGGGTTCAAAC
>DVQO01000712.1:0-13816 GCA_018231785.1 Danaus gilippus | reverse complement strand
ATATACAACCTATCTAATGTGTTACAATATTAAGGCACAAATTATAAGTGTAGTGGTTGTGTAGATTACATATACTAGTTTCATTATACAATAACCATTTAAAGCACTGGCCATATTCTGATTCATGGTATAATACCTACATATGCCTATATGTAATAAATTTATAATCACTCATGTATAAGTTAATTTTAAACATATTTATATTCTCAATTAGTTGTTTGAAGTCTTGTTGGTTGTACCTAGATGTCATAACAACTTGTAGCTAGTTAAAACAGATAACAATAGTTCTAACATCAACATCAACCATCAATGTAAAAGTATAATTCTTGATATATATTTTAATTTAGTATATTAAAATCGTTAGCATATTTCACAGGTTTTCATTTGAAATATATAGGTCCAGAGCTGTAAACCAGGCTCATAAGCCCGAAGAAATGTCAACAATAAGATAAAATCTCTAATGCAGGCTGGCAGCATACGAAATTTCCAGATAAAAAAAATATTGCTCTTGTTTGAGTATTCAAGCCACTACACAAGCCTCATACACTAAAAATTTAAACCACTGCAAGTCAAGGTGTTAAATTTGCTTGCATGGGATTTCAGTGCAGGCGCTGGATATATGGTAAATGAACCCCAGTATAATTTTTTAGAAGCACTAAATATTTTCAAATTTATTGAAATATTTGCTGTGTATCTTGTATTAATAAATTGAAGGATATTAAAGCATAATCAAAAATTTAACCAGCATGGTATTCTTATATCTAAATACACAGTAGTTAACAGGGAAACATCCACACAATATAAACTCAAAAATTTATTTATTCACTCAATAAATCATATTATTTCTAGACTTGACTAGGGTCTGTTGGGTATGTATTGTGTTGTATATATGTTGCTGTATGTATAAATTGTAATAAATTATTCAACTTGAAATAAGTTACACAAAAAGAAAATTTAAGGACCAAGATGAAGGGTGCAAACTGAAAAACAACTATTTTATATACTAAAGTCTATTAACCAATATATATTATATAACAAAAATAACAATCATGAATATTGCTTCTTACATTTTGGTAATATATTAAAATTAATAACATCATTATGGAATTTCGATATATAAAAATAGTAACACCTTACATTATTTCATTGATTGTTTTTAAATATCAAGTACTTAAATTTACAGTACATTAAAAAAATGTATTATGAATATTTCACAAATAATGTACTATTACTGTCATTGACAGGAAAATATTATACCTACAAACAACATAATGTATCAATAGATATTTTAAGAGTTATATTTACTTTTCTTCCAATTCCTTGAAGCGTGCTTTCAATTGTTTGGTGTAATTGTCCAAACGGTAAGCATTTATCTCAAATTGTGATACTTGAGCATCAATGTCATCAATTTGCAGCAGCAGTGGCTTTATGAGTGTATTATCTAAAATAATAATAAATCTGTAGAGCTAAATTTAACTTTGTTATTAATTGTTTTATATTTGTAACAATAAAGAAACAGAACACTTAAAAAATTACTTACACATTTCATTATATTCACTTAAAGTTTTGCTTAAGTTCACAGTGAGGTTCCTGAGGTCTGTGTATTTGGTGATGGTTAATCTGTTTATCTCTTCCAGAAGATTATAATGATCCTACAATATTAAAAGCACAGATTCGTATCCACATTATCTTAAACATTGAGACTATTATCACAATTCTTTGCTATTTTAAAATGCAAAATAAATGTCTTTTTAAGAAATGTGTAAAATTTTAAAAGGTTTAATGAATGTCTGAATTGGCACAGAAATTGGATAAATAAAACAATTCTACAATTAAACTCGTACACATATAACATTAATAGTAGTCACATCTTCTACAAAAGACAAAGCTGCAGGAAGAATATTAAGGAAGGATAGAAAAATAGAATAGGTTGAGGATAATTTAAATAAATTTAAACTAATTTTCATTCTATAAAGTCACCTGCCCAGCTGACATTTCTCCTTGCAAGTAATCATTAGTTTTCTTAAAGAGATTGGTCGCCAAACGACTTATAATTGGATCATGAGGATCCAACATTTCAAAACTTGAACAACTTGTTGACAAATACATCTCTGTAACAAAATTTTTAAAGGTAAAATTAATATTGATTAAAAATATGTTTACGGTATACTGAACATATAAATGGGCTTCATCTTGAACAAGCCAATTTCTCACACACATGCTATCAACAAAGAACAACAAAGTAAGCAAAAAATAAAACAAATTGGAATTAAATTGTATTTACTTGAATATTACGTGAGATTGAATTATTGGGATTTCCTCAGTGAAAAATTAAGAAAGATTTTCTTAAGAATAGTTTGTTGTTGTAACTGAAGTATATCAACTATGAAATGAGGTATTTGATAAAAAAGTTGAGTTTTTTTAAAACGTTTCAAATAGCTTTTTACACCAAAAACTTTGCTCTGACAAAATAGTAGTATAAATTCAATGGTAAAAAATTATTTTAAAAAATTACCCCTATTTTGTCCCTCCTGCGCCCACCTGTCTAAATCTTCTTCAGACATTTTAGATTTATGCTATTGTAAAAACATATTGATTATTAAAGTGCTTACAAACACTTGCAAATACTAAATATTTATCAATAAGTTTTACATACCTATTAATAAATTAGTAACTACTTATGGTGAAAATTTAAAATATTTTTTTTCAATTAGCAGTTTTTATGAATTTCAACAAAACATTGCTGTGTAATATCAGAGTTTTCGTTTACTATTCTTTAAAGATTAACAATATTATTCCTATTCTTATTCTCTGTTCACAACAAGAAAAATATATGTATACTTTTTATAGATAAAATTGCACAGATACAATTCACAATTGTGAAAGGTCATTCGACAGATTAAGCAATATTTGTACCGAAGACCGCTAGTAATTATAGTATGCTGAAATAAGAAAAAAGTTTAATCAAATACACATTCATTGCTAACGTGTAGCATTATTTTTAATATTATCAATTTAAGATTCATATGAATAATTTCAAATGAAACCCTACTACTAATAAGATTATGAGAATTCTATAATTGTTAGATTTAAGGTTTTATTTAAAAGTACTAGCTATTTTAAGCATGATAAAAATTATTTTAGCGCTGACATATAATACAGCATAAACGATATTAAACAAAAAATTAAATATAACACTGTTTTTTTTTCTATATATTTTGTATAAGATCAAATTAGTCGCATATTATATATTTAAAAAATTGTGGTTTTAAAACAATTTAGGTGAAATTTCAGGATCTGGATCAGGATAATATTGAAGTAAATCGGCAACCGGAGCTTCTTGATCTTCATAAAAATCACAAGCCAATAAATATTCTCGCTTTGAGTAGTCGTCGCCTTTGCAAAACATTTCCCCTGAAAAAGGCACCGATTAAGTTAAAATGAATTATTTAGCCTTTCCTACTCATATAATTAGTACCTTCAATATCCATTATATGGACCGGACTCTTGGATTCTAGAGCGCCTACACAATAATGCTCTTCTGTTAATCCAGGATGCCAGTACATTATTGCATCTCTACAAGACGTTCCAGCTATAGGTAGTAATATTCTATCCTAGAATGTTCTCTAGTAATTAGATTTAAATAGACTTTGTAGGCTAAAACATTCATTTAACAAAATTTACCTTACAAATAATTTTGTTATTAACAATTGGTTCTTTAACTTCACCGGTACAGAAGAACTTGCGTTTTTTTCGCATAATTACTGTGCTCACTTCGAGAACAGTCTTAATACTGTTACCTAAACATTATATATTTAAGATCAAGAAAAAGTACTAAATATTTCATTAAAATGTAAAAATATTGCCTTTCTCTCCGTTAATAGCTTCCAACTCGCGCATTCCTCTAACTTGTGTTTCTCTACTGTTTTGCTGTTTCATATATGTGTTCAAGCGATTCATGGCCTCGACAAATTCATCTAATGGACCTTTAATAATAAAATTATATTATTTTAAGATTAACAGCATACAAAAATAAATTAAAATACATTAAAATATTAAGTAACCAGTTCCAAAACTTCCCCCATCTAGATAATTAAGAAATTGGTAGAATCTTAATGCTTCGTCTGATTCTATTTCGTCCATTACAGGCCTCTGTGATTAAAAAGTTGTAAACATTTATTTTTCACGGTTATTATTGAAAATAAACAAATTTTTAAATATATATAAACAAATACAAACAAATTTGCCACTCCATGCCCCAACATCCGAATACAATGAGTTCACTCGACTGGGCATCCAGTCCAAAGATGAACGCGCAACCAAAACCGGATGCTGTTAAACAATCATTTTAACCAAAACAATGTTAAAAATAAGTAAAACCAAGCCACCACATTTGTATTAATTACCAAAGAAGCATGTCTTGCATAAATAAAATTGGAAGAAATTAATAATGAGAGTATTTTAAAGTATAGCATGTTTCAAACACTGCAGTTATTACTAAAGTAAATATTATTGCCTTTATGCCAATTAGTAGCGACAGATCCTAAAATACTTGTTTCCAATATATTTGATAAGGTAAATTAAAGAGTCCAATCAATTTTATAACGTATAGTTATAGTTATTAATCTTAGCCTGAATGAATTCTGCTTGATAGTATAACTTATAGGCTAGTGCAGAGGCCTTTAAAATTCATGAAAAGTGAAAATAAATTATAGTAGAATGAAACTCATTAGAAAAGGAGGGGAATATTATAAAAATTAAAGGAAAAATAATTTACGGGCGATCTGAGGTCGGGAAGGGTATGGGGATGGGTTTTTAAGGGTAAAAAATGGGTTTTCTCGATTTCCCGCAAAACTAAAAGTCCCACAGAAAAATGTTATATGGCAAAGTTGTAGGTAATAAAGACACCTAAAATTTTTTTACTAACATTTTTTAAACATAACCTCAAAATTATGTAAAAAATTCGAAAAGCCAAAATTTTTTTTTTATTTTATCTCTTACAATATTTTGTCACGAAATTTGGTGAAAACTTCCCTTTTGATGTTAAAAATTCACTGTAATTTATTAGACTAGAAATATTTATCTTTTCAGCTTATTTTGAATAAATATCGAAAAATCAGCCTCATTTTCAATCGAAAAATCACCCGTCAAAATATCAGCTATTTTCAAAAATTTGGTATGATTTCAATTTGTTGGAATCTCTATTTTCCGATGAAGAAGAAAAAAATATAAGTTTCTTACTTGCAGTACTATTTTGGATAAAATAATCATGGCCCTTTTAATGAAATTACACTCGATATCGTTTGGAAAATGCTCTTTCAATTTATTTTTAATAGTTTTAGCAGCTTAATGTCAATTTTCTGTAAATTACCTAAAAGAGGGACTATCTGGAGAACTTTCAGAGTACACAACTGTGTAACATTAATAACATCTGCATCATGCTGTTTTTATTATAAATCATGTATTGTGTATTCCATTTTCTACTACTCATTTCCCATTATCAGTCACTATATTTTAGAAAAAAGTCTGTTTTGATTACCAGAATTAACTTTTTTCAATTTTTTTTTGTATTCGCCTACAATCTGACAGGATTCACATGCATGATATTTTATTGAACCCCATCAAAAAATTTACGGTAACCTCCAAAGTTTATATTTTATTTATTTATTTTTTTATGTCAAAAGTGGCAAACGAGCAGACAGCCTACTAGATGAGCAGTAGTGACCGCGGTCACCCATGGACATCCGCAACATAGATGTTACGAATGCTTTGCCAACATTAATTGTTGAGGAAAAGGGAGGGATGGGAACAGGAAATAGGGAAAAGGCAACCGGCTCTCTCACTCATCGGACGAAACGCAGCCACTAAAGGCTATTTCACGCCGATCTTCTGTGAGAGAGTGGTACTTCCCCGTTCGAGCCAGCCTATGTTCGAGCTGTAGTAACTTGGCTACAGCTAGGCTCTACCACCTATAAAATTTAATTAATTAATTAATTTAATTTCATACTTTATTTTTCATAGTTTATTTTTCTTTTGAGATTACAATATAATATTGCGTAGTATTCAATATAACAAATGGAAAAAATATTAACTAATATTTTTCGTTAATGATTATAAATCTTAAATAAAATAAGAAAAGCAGAGAGTGAGTTAAATATAAATAATCGAATATAGTTTTTTTTTAAATATAACCTATTTTGTCTCTCAAGCTGGCAACCTTATTTCGCGCCATTAATATGACATTGTCATAAAATTTAAACTTGTCGGCGTTCACGACTGAACTCTTTTTCAACATTCTTAAAAGTAATCACAAATGAAAAAGAAGTGCCCTCAATTTCACGAAATTAATAAGAATACATATAAAGATGCACGTTCGTGTGCGCATGTTTGGTAAACCTGATACAATTGTAGTAGTAGAATCAAAACTTACGAAGTTGCAACAGTTTCGACGTATTATAAAAGAAAAATTTGATGTCGAACCCAAGTTACAACGGTTATTTTACGGCGGAAAACTGGTATGGCTATAGTTTTCTTTCTATGTAGAAATTAAAGTTGAACTTCTTAATGCTAAGCTAAGTTACTGTATCATAATTTACATCAAAAACATGCTATTTTATGTTAATTATAGAAATGGTAAACTCTTTATTGTAAATTTATAAATGTCTAATAACTGTATTATATATCCATATCCACAAAAGCGATTGCGAGTGTTAATTAAAAAATTTATATTTGATAGTGTTGATTTTTTTAATATATAACCTACATATGACTCTTAATTTCAATATGTATACATCCTTACTGCGATAGCTACTGGTTTAATTTTAACAACAATTAATATATTTTTAATTTTTTGTCTTGAATTTCTTGTCCAATAGAATAAAGTTTTTCAGGTGGCTAATGGTTTTGTTATTTACATTACAAAAAGTATTCTGTAATCAATAAATATATAATTAAATAGTAAACTGTAATTCTGTAAATTTATAGCTGTAATTTTATAGCAAAAAATTAAGAACTTTAACAAATTATTCATTATTTTTGTAAACATTAAAAGTTGTAAAAACATATTTTATGTTTTGTGTTGATAGTGGTGTGTGAATCTTCTAATATAACATTTTTAATACATTTAAAAACAATTTTGCAGCTTGAAGATGGTTATACATTCCATGACTATAACATTAAACTCAACGATGTAATTCAGCTGATTGCTGTACCCCAGACTGTAGGAAGTGAAGATGAAAAGAAATCACTTAACAATCTAGAGCAAGTAAAAGAATCCAACCTTGAGCAGAAAACAATAGTTTATACGGGTAAAATCAACTATATCTTTTAATTAACTATCTATCTATGTTTACTGTGGCTGCTGAAAGTTTCAACTAGGTTTGGAAAATAAATACATAATTTAAATTCTTATAGGTCTCTTTCTCATTAATATTTTGAGAGTCAGTAATCATTTTACCTACATATTTTAATTACGGACATTAGGCTGTTTTTGAAACAAATATATGGAAAAATTATCTAAGTATTAAGAAATTAAAATAAGCCAATACTACCTATTAAAAATTCAAATAATTTGTAGAAACACATTGGTAGGCCTTGTACAGCATTAGTTTTATAATTTATATTTTATACTTTATAACTAAAATAGTTCATGTAACACATTGAAGCTGGATAAGTTCATGTTTTTTTAAACAATATGTTAGTTTAAAAATACTTAGATAATTAAAATGCGAGCATACAAAAATAATGTTTTGATAATCTCTGTGTTATGTCTGCAAATAATTGTTATTACAGAGAAATAAAAGGGAGAATTAACATGATTAGTAAAGTATGTATGTAATGTGCATATCCAACTTCTTCTAGATGTTACAAGTACACTCTATGCAGTTGGAGATTTAGTTGATGTCAAAGACCGAGAACAGGGTGCCTGGTTAGAAGGTAAAATAGCAAGAATAGTACTAGATCCTAAAGTAAATTATGAAAATGAACAAAACAAGGAAGATTTAAATAGTACTTTGGATAGTGAAAATGATCTTGAAAACAAGCCACCCAATAATATATCTGAACAGTCAAACACTCAAAAGACTGGTATTGCAAAATATTTTACAAAACAGCCCAATGGAAAGAGATTTAAAGAAAAAACGGTAAAAGTTACAGCAGAGAATGTTCTGTATAAGGTGCAATTAGATGATGAGTAAGTTTTCTATTCCTTGCTCCATAATATTTAAAAATATCTTCTTGTTTTTATAATGTAATCTAAATGTCAATGTAAAATTTCTTAGTGAAGAAGATTCTGAATTGTTTTGTAAGCTCAAAGAAATAAGACCCAGAGCTCGGCATGACATTGATGTCAAAGATTTAAAGCCTGGACAAAAGGTCATGATAAATCACAATACTGATGAACCATTGGAAAAAGGATATTGGTATGTAACAGTACATTCAACTATATTATCTATATATTCTTCGTGTTAGAGAATCTTATTTTATTTGCACTATTTTGCGTGGTGATTAATGCTCAAACCTTCTCCATGTGAGAAAGAGGCCTTTACTCAGCAGTGGGCTCTGATAGGCTGATGATGATGATGATTTTGCTAATTATATATTAATTACACTATATTAACTGTTATAATTTTTTTTTATAAATTATAGGTTATGTGATTTTTGATGTGTCATTGATATTGTTCATTGTATTGTTTAATTACAAAAGATTTTGTTTGAAATTTTTTTATCATATAAACTTAATTAATAATTCATATTAATATTTGGTGTTCAATTTGCTTTTTATTATGTCAATATCTGTTGTTAAATATATATCTCCCTAGGTATGATTTCAAAGTAGATGAAATAAAGAAATTGAGGACAGGCTATGAGATTGTTGGAACTTTATACCTTGGTCAGGACTCGGTTCCACAAAATGATACTAAAGTCAAAATCCATGATAAAATATTTGCTATTGAAGAACCAGTGCCTTTGGAAAAGAGAACTGAGGATTATCTTAAATCAATACAAGAGACACCAGCACCCAGTATGTACATATTTGTATTATTGTTACATATACATAACAATTTTAGTGTAACTTATAATAATTTTGTTTTAACAGGATCTAAACCAATGAATTGCTTAAAATGTAGAGATAATGAAGAAGAACCTTGCAAGGAATGTGGATGTTATTTATGTGCACAAAAAAATGATCCAGATAAGGTGAATATCATAGGACATTTTTACTACATGTTATTAAACTTATTAATCCTTTCACATATACATATATATATATGAAAATGATCTTAATATTTTTTTTTCAGATAATTCTGTGTGATGAGTGCCACAATGGTTACCACATGGTATGTCTGAAGCCTCCGCTAACTGAACTACCAGACGATGACTGGTATTGCCCATCATGTAAGAGGGATCCAAATGATGTTATAGCACCCGGTGCATCCAAACAAGCTAAAAAATCCAATAGTTCTAAGACTAACAGAGATTGGGGCAGAGGCATGGCATGTGTTGGTAAGTTTTACTATACTATATACACACAATAAAAGTATGTATATTATGTGTTATAAATAAGTCTTTGATCTAAATAAGTATAATCCTTAAATCTTAAATCTTATATATTTATACTTTTAGGAAAAACAAAAACTTGTCCTATGCCCTTAAACCATTTCGGTCCTATCCCTGGAATAGAAGTTGGAATGTGTTGGAGATTTAGGATACAAGTATGTATATAATATGTACATTGTGCATATATGTATATATTTTTTTAATATGTATATGTATGTGGTCTTTGAAACATTACAGCTTTCTGAATCAGGAGTGCACAGACCACCTGTTTCCGGAATACATGGCCGGGACATTGAAGGAGCCTACAGTATAGTGTTATCAGGTTGGTAATGTTAAGACTAGCAGTTAATCAAATAGTAATAGATAATAATTTAGTAAATATCTAATAGAGTCCTATTTGTAATGTAGAAGTAACTATATAAAGTAAAAAGCTATGATAATTGTCTATTAAAACTTAGTTATAATGTTTTATTACTGTGTATATGTGATGATAGATATTTTTTATAGGTGGATATGAAGATGATGTTGACAATGGCTATGAGTTCACTTATACTGGTAGTGGTGGAAGAAATCTGTCAGGAAACAAACGAACCGCTGAACAATCATGTGATCAAACTCTTACTAGAGAGAACAAGTGAGAATGTTTTTTTACTTTTCATATAAGTTTGTATTCATGTGACAAAACATATATGGGTTAAACCGAAGATTTCAATACTTTAGAGACATCTGTGTAGCAACATTAATGATCTGTAGTTTCATACTTTTTCTACTTTTACCACGCTTTATTACACCGAAGTTATTTGTCTTGATTGATCTGATGTGCCACTTAATAAACTTGACAGTTCTATACCTAGCATTTGGTTTGTTATTGGTCGTCAAATATACATATACATATATAACATTTCAAAATTTTGGCGTAAATTCAATTGTATACCAATCTATTTTCATATTTTTCAATATAATCTTACGTTACAGTGATGTTTTTTGATATAAATTTTGTTTGTTATGATGATATGGTATAAAAAATAATTATTTTGTTCAATATATCAGAGCGCTGGCTCGCAATTGTGCCGTTGATAAGGTGAGTGAGGACGGTGGAGACGCTGGGGATGATTGGAGACGAGGAAAACCAGTGAGGGTCGTCAGATCCTGCAAGATGCTGAAACATTTCCCGAAATACGCACCTAAGGAGGGAATACGGTAATATTCGGAAATAATACAGTTAAAACATTGTAAATACATTACAAAGTAACTTCTTGAAATATTTATAAGTAGGTAAAAATAATATAAGTATGTTTAAAATGAACACTCGTAATTTTTATAAGATTAAGTTAATATATTTTTAGCAAATCTTATATTAAAAATGTTCGTCACTAATTCTATCGACAGATACGACGGTATCTACAAGGTGGTGAAATATTATCCCGAAAAAGGTCTATCCGGGTATATTGTGTGGAAGTATCTTCTGCGCAGAGATGACCCCAGTCCGGCACCATGGGAACCGGAAGCAAAGAAATATAATATTGTGGTTAGTATCGATACTATGTGATGGACGAAACTATTATTAACGACGTATTTACACAATTTATTCTGTTAGTACCCAGACGGCTATTTAGAAGCGGAAGCGGAAAAGAAAGCCTTGAAAGAAAAAGCAACAAATAGTAAAAAATCTTTAAAAAGAGTGAAACGTAACGAAAGTACGTCATCAGAAACAGATTCGTCTCCAGTAGTGAAAAAACGGGAAGTACAAAAAACACCTCAGAATGGCAAAGTCCGTAAAAAACAATGTTTGTCAGACAGTAGTGAGTCATCATCTGAAATAGAAAAATTAACAAGCAAAGGTATATAATTTAAATTTAATTCCTAACTGTCTTCCTTCATTGTTTCACTTCCATTACTTAACTGTATCAATAATGCTACTTGTTCTAATACAGACACGAACGCTAAACAAAAGAAAAGAAAATCTGTAACACCGAGCATATTTACGAAAAGTCCAAAGAACAAAAAACATAAAGCAGAAGAACCGCTCAGTGCTGAGGAGAAAGACAGTGTGTTAGCTGATACACTCAATTCAAAACTATGGGGCGAATGTTTAGATGTCTGTGAGAAGCGAGGAAAGAAGGTTAATTAATACTCATATAATATTACGACTAAACATTTTTACATTTTGTAGTGACTAACTTTGTATTTCACTGTAAATTTCAGGAATTCATAGAGCATGTGACTCAAGTGTTCCTTTGCATCATCTGTCAGGATGTTGCTGTAAACCCGGTCACCACACCATGTTCTCATAACTTTTGTATTGTAAGTTAAAATTTAAATATATAATTTGACACTTAAATTTATTAAAGAACACATTACTTATATCAGATTTTTTTTTTAATAATATTTTCTTTCATAGATACTCGTTAGACTTATGTGATTTTATAATAAAATATGCTTCTAAATAATGATAACCTCTTATACATAAAGATAAAACACATTAAATTCTTTTTTGGACACAGTACTGGAGTCTTAGTACTTAGTTTACAGCGAAAACGAAACACAAAGCAATGAATTGATATGATTTATTTCTTTTCTTAGACATGTATATATTATTTTGTAGGACATACTAAAATTTTATTTCTTTCAGGGCTGTCTGAAGCTAGCGTTCAAGTCGTCGGAATCCCAGAGCTGCCCATGTTGCAGACAAAGTCTCGCTAAAATGGAAGTCCAAGTGAACGAACAACTAAAGAAAGCCTTGCAGACCATACTAAAAGGATATGATGCCGGCAAGAAATAATTAAGATATAATTTTTAAGGAAATAATACTTTTTAGAGAGAAAAAACTATACGAGTAGTTCTAGACTTGATGAGAAAAAACCAATTTGTACATCTTTATAGCAATTGCAGATAGCCTTGAAAGAAACATACAGCATGGTAAATATTGATTCCAAAGAAGTACTACCTTCACCTCAGAGTACGTCGCCGTTGATGTGAACTATAATGCACCTTAAATTTTTGGTACAAATAATAAACTATCCAAAGGTCTTAAGTAGAATTTCATATAATCTATATATTTTAGATTAGACGTTCTACAAACAATTTTAAATATAAGTTAATTTTTAACACAATTTTTCTGCCTTGGTTACTTACAATGTATTCTAAGCAAACTTAATGGAAAGTTTTTACAAAGACACGAAAACGGGTATTGTTGATAGATATAAGATTTTTTAAAAAATTGTGGTTAAATATAGTATTAGATACTTATTATTATTAACAGACCTCTTGTTACAAATCCGTCTCTTTCAGAATGTCTAAATATTATGGGCTACTTGGGATAAACCTATACTATGGGATAACATTTACCCACGAAATTATAACATTTTTTCAAAACAAGTAGCTTAAATTATAAAATCCGTATGTTCCCTAATATAAACTCGACCATACAGCCGATATACACATAATTTCGGATCATTAATATTATTCATTTTTAATCATCATGTTTTTATAATAATGATGCAACGTTTTATAATTAAGGAATTAAATTACTAGTATTAATGCTATAAAATTTCATATAAATTTGAGTATGATAAGTGTAATTTTAATTTTTAATGATTTTACTATGTACTTTAAAATGATTTCCAAAAATATAGTTAGCTTGTTAGAGACTTATTTTAATACGATTACACAATACATAAGAACTAACACTTACAATTTCAACATTTAATTTTTAAAATGTTCTCCACTTTGTTAGTTGTTTGTAATATGTATGTAATAATATGATTATCATTAACAATTTATTTTTAATTACATTTTGTGTTGGAAATCCAATGTAATGTTGGTTTATTAATAAATAATTTGTTTTTCATTTTATTCCTGCATTCTGCAATCATGACACTATGTAAAAATTCTGGTAGTAATTATTATTAGTTAACGAAAAGATGGGTCTTTACATAATGTTAATATGGATCTAACTATCACAAAAATCTATTATCAAAAATATTTAGAAAAGATATGAGTTATGACTCATAATTCTACTCATCTTTTTAAATAATAACCATACCTGAATTCATAACTGGTAACTTTTTATACCAAAATACCTAAAGCGGTTGCAAGTACGGCTGACTAAAAGTGTATCCTAAAGTAGCAGTACAATAATTGAACTTAATTCCTCGTGTCTTAGGGAGCGTTCAAGTATTACGTAACGCAATTTTGGGGAGGGGGGGGGTCTCGTAAAACGTTACGATGCGTTACAGGGGCGGGAGGGGGTGTCTCT
>DVQO01000711.1:0-13823 GCA_018231785.1 Danaus gilippus | reverse complement strand
CTGGCCAGGCATCGGCTCTAGGGCCCCATCTGTGTTGGTCCGATGGCTCTTTGAGACGCGCGTGGTACGCTACGCGCCGTACGCTAAATACCTTCGAGACAATTTTAAAACTATGAGAATGATGCACTTTATTTCTAATTAATAATAACCAACGGCAATGATTAATAGGGTTCTTTATTACAAGGTGTAATTATTTCTTCATTACTGTTCTCTACGTAGTATTTTTTGTCACTTTATTATTGTTTTAATTTTTTATTACAATTATATTGGAACTTATACATTTTTTTTATTTAAAAATTTCTGATCAGATATTGAACAGTCGCTGGAAGTCATTCATGTTATGAGACGTTATCTTGCCTACTGTTATAGAAAGTGTACACCAGGAATATTGAAATTTTATTTTGGAATAAAAACAGTGCTGTGCTGAGTGCTGCGAACCAGCAACATTTGGTGCTATGCAGATGAAAGTACTAATGACGTTACACTTATTTATTTATTTATTTCGGTAATCCAACGGTGCTTATGGAGAATGTTCCGAGGAATTGTTTGGCATAGTATTGGCACTATGTAACCCAACCTTTCTACCGCCGTGCTACTCCGGCTGATTTCATCCACATCACCTAGATGAATTCACTTGCAAGACTGTACGTGCACCGCTTTATACCTACCCCTCCGTCTAGGGGAGACAGAAGCGGTTATGTGGGATTCAGGGGCCAGAAGGGTCCATGCTATCCACTAAAACACCAGCGGTCACTCTCCGTCGCCGCTTTGTGGATCGCCACGGCAATCGCCGATGAATACATCCGTGACGACCCGTTGGCAGGCCGCGAACGGCCACCTCCCCCCCTGAGGGCTCACTCCAAGTGACCAGGAGCGTCCCCCCGCCTGGCGGGCTTGCTTAATCGCGAGAGGGTTACTTATTACTTTCCTACATAGGTTCAAAACTAGGTTTGTTTATATAACGCATGGAAGAGCTACATACTGTAAGTTATGACCCTCTAAATTTTTAAGTACTCTTGACATTACAAGATTTTGTATTAGAAAAATGTTATGTTTTAGTTATACTTGCTCGATATTGATAAAATAATAATACGATGTCAAGGGTAATGTAGATACTTTAATCTATTATATTATTTGTTGTCTTTCAGTTTGCTACTTAGCATAATACATATGTACATACATGATAAATTTAATATAGTTTTATTGAATACTACATTGGCAACGGGGTGTGAAAACTTAAAAATGCAGCGAAAATGTTTTAAATTTCATGAATTCAATATGCAAAGTGATAATTGGGACAATTACATTGAAAGATTAAAGTACTGCTTTGAAGCGAATGGAATAACGGCGGATGTGTTTGTGGTTCTCAGGTTTATGAAACTATTCTTGCATTAATACACCAAGAAAATCGAATGAAGCAACTTTTTCAGAAATGGAATTTCTTCTCACAAAACATTTTTGTCCGAAACCAAATGAAATTTCAGTGTGATACCAATTTTATAAATGTGATCAAAACCAAAGTGAATCAGTGTCGGCATATATATCAGGTGTTAGAAAACTGAGTGCAGGCTGTAACTTTACTGACTTAGAACGTAGGCTTCAAGATCGACTCGTTTGTGGTATTACTCTTTTACTAATCGGAGGAAGATCGGCAGCAGCATCTTCCTGGAACAGATCATTTATACTATACTAGCCAAACCGTCTGCCAAGCGTGACAACTATTATTAATAGTAAACTATTATTAACTATTATTAGTATTGACAACTCCCCCTCATGATGACTAAGTGTAACGAACGGTCCCGAGTCCCCGTCAGCCTCAATAGCCCGGACTACGGTAGCGGTCTCGGTAACGGTGGGACTACGGGGGGCTAAGAATCCCTGGAAAACGCCCGGCTACCAATACAAACGACCATGGACGGACGACATAGTCAAAACCGCTGGTTCAAAGTGGATGCAGGCCGATTCCGACCGAATTGCTTGGAAGTCGATGAGGGAGGCCTATGTCCAGCAGTGGACCTCACATGGCTGAAGAAGAAGAAGACAAAAAAAGGAGTACCAATTACAATGGAAGTGGGCTCGGGATCTGCTTATTCCATAGTTAATCAAGAGACGTGGGAAAATTTAAACAATAGTAGTGTTTTAAATGTATAACCAAATAAGTTGTATACGTGAAACAGTTACCAATGCAAGTTATAGGACAAACCCTAGTGGGAGTTCAATACAAGGGAATTAGGTGCAATTTAAATATTTTTGTAGCCCGAGAAGTAGGTCCAAATTTGATTGGATGCAACTGGTTTAAAGAACTCGGTATCACATTAAATATTAACTTAAATTATCTTGATATGACTGGTGTAGATAAGGTAATAAGTAAATACCGAAACGTTTTCATGGAAGGCTTCAGTAGCTACCGAGGTAATCCTGTTGATATACAGATAAAATCAAATTGTTGTCCTACATTTTTGAATGGTCGACCTATGCCTTAGGCGTGAAAAGAAAGAATTGAAAACGAAATCGATCGTTTGGTAGAAGAGGGTGTATTACGACTTGTATCTTATTCAAATTGGGACACACCTGTGGTACATATTGTGTGCAACTCGTGTAGTGGCGATGGGATCGAGGACATTACATGTGCAATGTGCATGACGTTATTCTCAATTAGACAAGGAAGCCACTGCAATCAGTTTTGGAATAAATAAGTTTCATAATTATTTAAAGGGCCGTTCGTTTACTATATAGACAGACAATATACCATTAGTCAGTATTTTTACTCTAAAAAGCCTATGCCTACAGTTTTGTTTCCTAGATTGACAAGAATAGCATTAATTTTGTCAACATTATGATTAAATTATGTTTATTTACGTTATATCGATTTAAAGATAACGTTTACTGATTATTGTTCTGTAAAGTGACAGTTTTTTTTTTAGATAGGTTATTAGTTATCTTGTCTTTGAATATGGAATGATTTTAAAAGGAAACTCGATCGTGAATTCGTTGTTACACACCGATCGAGACGGTGGAACTTGCAAATAAAAGTGATTATTAAGTATCAAGATGTTTTCTTGTAATCTGCTTTACGAGTACCCACCCACTTAGTATTACGCAAAGTGTTATTGAACTATAATACTACCCGAAATTCTGTTCCTGAGCGTAGGCAAAAGGAGTGCTTATTACAATAAATTGACAAACCATGTTATGAAATAACTGGATAACTGGAAGATAGTTGACATAAAAAGGATTGTGTATTAGAAGCTACAAAATGACAATAATAAAGAAATAATCATAATTACGTAATTTGCTGAATCGAGACGTTCTTGGGAAAATTGAAGTGTTGGTTCGTATCAATTACTTCAGTTATGACAATAGCAGTGACGGTTAATCGTCAGCCAATAAACGACTTTGAAGTGATAAGCATGAAGGTCTTATAAAATCTTGGTATAAGTATAAGTGTAAACTAAATTATTGTACAAAATCTGAAGACTCTTCTGAGGTAGATCAAAAAACCAAATATCTTCAATGAGCCTGTTAGCTGACGAGTTGTCAAACATCTTTGAAACGAAAAAAACTAGAAGTTCTTCTCCTACATTTTTTTTCTACTTAAGACCTTTTAGCTGATTTTCCAAAGCTTGGATATAATGCTATGCACAACTAGCACACTTCGTGAAAACAGGGTAAAAAATTACCCTTGAAAAGTAAAAATGATATGAACAAAGAATCACGACTTTCCTATGACTATAGATTCGTCAGAACAAATTAATTATTTTTAGTTAGATGGAAAGACAACAGCGTTTTTACGAATGTTATAAATCATTGAAACATTGAAACACTAGGCTTCGTAAAGATATGTCATATAAGACGCTAAAGAGTTGATGAAGGTATTTCCGTTTATTCCAAAATTAAATTAAATCTCTCTGCAGAATCGCTATTCATGGGAAAAGTAGTTCTATTCTCTTATAGGAAAGACATGGCTATATTTAATACCTGGCATTTATATATTCTCAATCACGATAACGATATGGACCAGTTGTTGCTTAGGTGCAATCTGGCAAGGTACTATTTGCGTCAAGCAAAATAAAGTAAAAGCCGGACCTTCATGCAAGATTGTGCGAGATTACGCTTGCCATGTAAAACCTCCTTTAACACACTGTGCATAGAAAGAAAGTGCTTTGAAATTTTTCACCACTAAGTGATCGCTGTACTCATGTGAGTACACCCTTCTAAAAGTTTACAATAGAGAAAATCATTAAATTTTTACTGTTTTCCATTTAAGTGTGAAATTAATAATTAGGAAATAAACGATTTTAATTTATAATAATGCTAATTTCATTTGGTCGCTTAATTGGTTAAACAAAAGTATAAAAAGCTATAATCCTTCTAAAGATCACTATCAGAATTTTTTGATATAAGGGCATTAGGGATATAAAGAGACAACACTTAAGAGAAAATTATTTATCGTGGTTTTGGTATTCAGATTCTTTTTTTAGATCTAATCTTGAAATCATATAAATTGGTGTTCGAAATGAACCTGGAAGCCTTTTAATGTAGGATTGCAATACGTAGTTTTTGTTGACCCAATTTACATACATTTTTAAATTTGCATAAAAGGTAAGGTGTGGTAAGTGAACCTTCATCATTTATTACAAAGGTCCCAAAAAATATATAAATTATATTTTAAAATGTATGAATGTTGTGCTACAAAAATAAAAGATTTTTGTTGTAATCTTAAAATCATGATATTAATATACAAATCAAAATTGATTTCGTCTAACAGAATTTTAACACACATTTAGCCTTTTTCATATTTTGATTGTTTTAACATACAACTGACTGGTTTCTACGACTTATAAGTCGATTAATATAAAAATTCCTTTTATACCTTGTGTAAACTTAGTATGCGATTCATTTTCATTTATATTTTTCTAAGTTAATAATTTCATGATTATTAATATAAAATACATTTTAATAAATACCATTCTTTCACATTTTGAAATTTTTACAAATACCAGAAAACAATTCAATTCGTATTCGACAAATGAACAAGAAATAATTCAGCCGAAACGATGTGCTGGTAGGTAAATGTTTTACATTTTATAACTCTTTACTGTCTCTACTCTTTTTTTTCTCGGTAAAATGATTTATTGTATCGAATTAATTGAGATGAAAATAAATAAAACATGAGAAAAATTACCTCAAGAAATATTAGTACGTCTTATTTAGAGCGAACGAGTTTCTAAAATTTAAACATTAATAGTAAGTTTCTTATGCAAACCGGATTTATTTGTACGATAAAAGGGACTACTTTATTAAGTGTTTAAAGGACTATGAATTAAAATCTCTAGTATGTTATTTCCTTTTCGTTATATTTAAATCCCAATTTAAATCCACGTTAGTTTTAATAATAAAAGTTCTTTCCTATACACAGCATTTTTTTACGATGAATTAAACATACAAAATTGTACTCATTTGCATGTAAATTACTTGTATAAGAAAGCTCTCGAAGCCTATTATTCTTATAAACCCGGGCGCCATGTTGCTTCCACACGTTCCCTTTAGCGTTTTTATTTTTAAATCTCTACTTAGCTCATTTATGACTATTTATGATTCTGAAACACACTACGACTTTTTTAGCGAAACGGTATTCAAATATTTTGAGCTCAAGGTTTTCTAATATTTTTAGCGTGTATATTTATAAACGAAGCCTCGAAATATTTAGTATATTAAATATTATGAGCTCAACTTTATATTTTTGATATTTTAAACTTAGTAATAACCAGATTGAGGCTATTGATTTCCGATTATAATTAATATTACACAAGATGAAATGAGATTCCTGTGTATCCTGTAAATACATTTCACTTCTACAGTAGTTTATAATCAGTGATGACTACTGCTGTGAGAAATTATTAGATGGCCAAACAAATTGAGATTTCAAATAATCAGTGATTGAAATTTTTTAAATTTTTATGAGTCATTTTCTTTTACAAATATTCTTATTTAAATGGGCAATTTTTCAGATACGTTCATCCATTTTCCAGTGGTTAGTCAACATCTCAACATTTTGATACGAATACATACTACAAACATAATCCTATGATTTTGATTTCATTTCTTTGATCTAAAATAAAGAAACCTGAACTGAAGATAATCCGCAAAAAAAAATCATAATAAATAAAGCGTTACAATTTCTAGCAACTTATCAATATTATTAAAATGCTATTCATAAATGAAATACTGTTTACTTGCATTTATATTTAAACATCGCGATTTTATCACGGCAATAATCGTTTGCAAATAATATTTACGCCAGAGCTGAGGTAGAAAATATTTGCGAAACACCAATTTACTCACCAACAAAACCAATAAAACGTTCACGTTGCGTCGAACCAACCATTACTATAAAGAATTTGCAATTCCGTTCACATATAAAACTCAATTTAGCTTTATTAATAACGAATGATTACATGTGTTAAGAAAATTCTTAACATTTAACAGAGTACTCATGTTTTTGATGTTTATATTTTTATTATAGGCTCTCTTTGTAACGTTACATTATTTAAAAAAAAAGGAATATTTTGTTAAAATATTTGTAAAGCAGAAATATATATTGTTGGTTTTTAATGGACAGATTTCAAAATTCTTAAACTGTCAGTAATATGCTGTATTTCATGAAAAGAAACAATTCTGTATTTACTTTAAAAAGTCCAAGAATTTTATGTAAATTTTTAGGAAATCTACCTCAAAATGTATTTCAATAAAATGAAAAGAAGATCATGTTTTCAACATATTTCTATAGAGTTTAGTTAAGAATATTTATAACTATAAAATTCAGTCCTGCAAATAATATACATATATACCTATATTTGATTTTTTTTCGTAAAAACCTAAATAAGTTGCTATTCTCAGATTTAAGAATTGAAGACGGTGTACTCACAGGTTGATAATTATCAACAAATAAGGTTATTTTGTTTGGAAAAAAATATTAAATATTTTGTGCAGTTTTCATTAATTAAAGAGTACAAAGAGTATGTAACGTACCAGTCGCTATAAATTAAATAAAGCGGTTCATAAAATATAGCCGTTGAAGTAAATCACATAACATATTGTTGGTTTATAAATCAATGCGTATATCAAATTTAACAATAATAATTCAACGACGGAAAGCCACAACCAGTTATTTTATCTACAAACCTCGTAACGAACTTGTTATCTTTCTCATGTCTCATTGAGAAGGACAAATGGTGACAAAATCAGTAGCTTTGGTATAAGTTTAGTTTGATATGTGTAACAACGACGGCGTGTGAGTTTTATGTTAGTAAATAATGTATTATATAGGATTTATTAACGATAAACATCAAAATTAAGTATGCTACTATAACGTAAAATTGTGACTAACCAAATTCTAACAAATAAGAAATGGTCATTAAATTTTTACATGTCTGAAATGAGTGTCCATATGTATGTAGAATGAAACCTCAGAAGAATTAACAACAATTACACTTATTATTTTAATTTTCTATTTGAATAAATTGACTGTTTTCCATGTAAATTATTATCTACTCTTAAGGTTTTAGCATACATGATTTGAAACACAAATTAATTTTACACATTAAAATAAATTTGATTAAAAAAAATATTTATTTAAAAATGTGTCTACTTTATCCCGTTCGCCTTATTCTCTTTAGTGTTTCTTTAAATCTGTTGAATTTTACTTGTTTTTTATGAATGTCATTATATGTATTTATAGATAGCTCATTGATTAAAATAAGAAAGTTTACTATACAGTGTCCTTGAAATACTACTAAAGTATAGCTACTATAATATCTGAGCTTTACGAGGTCTGTCGACTTTTAAAGCAGTTCCCGTGCACTTTTCTGACTTTTTCTCGCGTGACTCATTTCGAAATGTTCACTTTAATAATGACAACTTTGTGTCTTTACTTTATTTTACTGTAGTGTTTGTACTATTTGTTTTACAGTACCATTAATATAATTAATTAAAATTATTAAGCGTTTCCCGTGTTAAGAAAGAATTTCTTAATTATTATTTATCAAGGACTCATCTAATACTCATTTCAAAACATGTTTTAATCCGAAAGCTTGCACGAGTATTCCGTGATTGATGAACGACGTATCGTGCGACGGCTACAGAATTTAAAGCAAAATTTTAAATATGTTTTATTTATCTGCTTCTTCAGTGATAACATAATGAAATTATTCATTATTTTAATGAATTAACATCCTTTCCGTTGTTTTGTTTGTAACCGATTTATCTAATATTACCCAATTTGCCATATATTTTCCAAATTTAATTTGAAATAAAAGCGGAATCTTCATTTGTGTTCTATGCCACTTCTAAAATAAAGAAAGCATATTTTTTACTTCTAACAATTGCAATATGAATTGTGAGACCCTTATTTCAATTTACACGAAAGGAAATGTTCCTAAAATTATTATCACTGACTTAGCAATACTATTTATTATTAATTTAAGTTTATTTTTAAATTAATTTTGTATGAAACATATTCGAAATCTTTAAATATTTGTATATAATTATTCAGACCATAGTTAAAATTTACTATGGCAAATCTCTTAGACAATAACATAAAAATAGTTTATTTAAAGTTATTCATTCTATAATATACCAATTTAGACACATATTCATATTACAACTTGCAACAAGGCTATTGTGTAAAAGAATTCAAAAAGTTTTTATCAAAAACAAAATATGACAGCAAGCAATATTTTCATTTACGTATTTTTCAAACGATAAAAAAGGGTGATATTTAACAATTACTATTAAACTTTAACTGGGCTTATGTGTAGGTACTGATAACTGAAATTAAGAAATTTCGGTAAAGTTGAATATTCATTGCATTAAAAATTCTAACGCTAATAATAATTGATTGAATCTTTTGGTTGATAGTTTCTGTGTTATAATAATTTTGAAGCCAAATTTATTATTACTTAATTTGCTCCATGCTTATTGTATAATAAGTAAATTAAAAGCTAGACAGACAAGACTAATCAATACTATAATATTATAAAGCCGAAGAATTTGTTTGTTTGAACGCGTTTATGTCAGGAGTAGCTTCTCTGATGTAAAAAATCTTCCAGTGTTGGATATTACAATTATCGATAAAGGCTGTGGGCTATACTTTATTTTCAAAGAAATTAGGGATCCTTACTAAATGTCCAATACAGTGGCAAGGTGTAAAAAATAAACCGACAAATCACAAAATATTACGAAAACTATTAATTAATTATAGAACAAAACAATATAGTACCACTTTGTAGTTTTTAAAATATAAAGTAATATTTTAAACAATTTTAGTTAAAGTTTTTTAGAATAATCTTTCGCAATTTCGTAATGATAGTTGAAAAAACAACTGACATTGTACTCGAATAAGTCGACTTTTGAATCTAAAACCGTACCTCACGAACATTTAATAGGACGCACGTAATGGAAAGAATTTCTATGTAATAAATTAAAACGTTTGCAACTCGGGAAAGAATTACTTTTCTTTAATTATTTATGATTTACTGAATCCGATTCTGCATTTAAAATATTAAATAGAAATAAATTTTCAAAATACGTCTGTAATCCGGATGGACTTAGTTAAATAGTCTCGATCCGTCGCCAGCTTATTTAATTTTACTTACCTTTAACTAAACGTACCAGAGTTCAACGTTAGTCAATATATATTCTACCCAATCAGTGATCGTATCTGTACATCGGAAACTAAACTTAACTATGATAAATTTGTCAGCTAAATCTTCGAATACAGATAAATAATTGATGAAGTGTGTCGTCTGCAGAAACAGTTTGATATTATATCATTTGACATCAAAATAATTTATTATAATTATATTTCATACATTTTGTACCGATTGATTACCTAAATATAAAAATGTATCAGTTAAAAATTACTTTTTACTTAGGTACATATACCACTATGAGTAGTATTAGTTGTAGCAATATCAGCTTACATTGCTTTAGCGAGATCTCAGTTTTTATAAAAATTATAGATAGACTGTTACACTAAATATATCTATATTGTCATTATAGGTTTACTTCAATATATATTATATTCACATTTGTATGGAGAAAATTCTATATTTGGTCTGACTACACAGTATCAATTAGTTATCTATTTCAATACCATAATGCAATTTCACTGTTACGTTTGCTTTTACAAATGGAAATTGCTAAAATGGAATCCTAACGACTATTTTATTTAGACACCCAAAATAATACAAAAATATACTTTTGATACAACAATTTAGTATTTAGAAGGTTCTCTTCAATATTGCCTTTTACGAGTTACATTTTAATATTATTTTTTCTTGGATTCAGATAATGAGACAAGCGTCGGAGCAGAAATGTAATGTAGACGCCCTGCAGCTTGATGCTCTGATGATTTTGGAAAGTTGGTAGCGTCAGGAAACGAGTTCCCAAGTCTAAAACTTTGGAGGAAGCGTAAGCTTAAGTAAGCGTAAGTAAGAGGGGACGTTAGTTTATCAGTGGATATTAGGGGAAATAAAATATGCTTATTTTTTATTGACATTTCTATTAAAATGTCAGTTAATACCCACATAATATATCATTTCATTAACAACAATGATATTGAATAATATGATATTCCACACAGCTTTACATATGAATATTACTAATTATCAAAAGTACATCTTACAGTATAATTACTGAATGACGTAATCGTCAATGCAGATTTATTTAAGAGGTTTAATTGCTGTTTTATATAATAAGATGATAAAATAAACAAGGTATATCATTATTCTTTTTGGCTACATACATTACATAGGTTTGTAAATCAGATATTCTATCTGCATATCTAAATTATATATGTGTATATATAAATAATATTGTTTGTACTTTTGTTTTGTTGTATTGTTTTTTTTTCCTCCTTTTAGTGAAAAATTCTATATATATGGATTCTCTATCAAAATTTTATGTGAAATTAAAGGTGACATAAATATGTTTCTGAGTTTTGACATGACAGGAATTAAATTAAAATACGTTTTACCAATTCTCGATGTAAACTTTTTTATTATATTCTACATATGTTTCAATATAAATACATCAGATATAAAGCTGCTTTGTGATATTTTTCTAACACCTTTTACTGGTGTTTTTTCAATCTCATAAAGTAGCACTATCATATTGTCACCTTAATATTAATGGGTGTTATTTACCCCACTGTGATTTTCATGTATTTTTTTTTATTATTCAATATGTAAAAACGGTTAAGTGACAGTATGTATTACATTGTAAAATATTGGAAAGCATATGAAAGCAACAGAAATATAAAGGTATAAATAAACTAAAGCTGGTTAATTGGACGCCATAGTAATGGTGCTTTTAAAACTTATCTTAATTGACCCCTTAACCTAGTTTTTAGCAACTGTTAGAAGTAAGCAAATGTTTTAGAATTATTTATTTTTGGCAGGGCAGACTTTATTTTAATTAATACTGAATACTAAAAGCATTATCTATAACTTTTTAATGACAATACAATTGTGCATATAAATAACAGAAACATTCCTTCTTGACAAATAAATTAATTAGAAATTAAGGGGGAAGAACTAATAAGAAACCTATTGTCAGATAGGTTCAAACAAAATGTAACATTTTCTAAAAATTTGTTAACATTTATTATAATATTTAAATCCTCGTAATGATTTTGTGCCATTCGAAAATTTCAAAATAAGGTCTAACTAAGTAAAATAAAATTAAACTTGCCATCTCGCTAATTAAGGCTTAAAATGTACGGGATTCAAAACGGTCTGTTTGAATATTTATAAGTTAGTATTAATTGATATAATTCTCTCATTTGATTTTGTAAAGGTTATTACTGTCACTGAGAAGCCTTAACTTTATATTTATAAATAGAACAATGTGTATTCTGCTTAATTTAATTAATGTATTGACAAAACAAAATTATTTACTGCTGGCTTACATATTTTGACCAATCAAAGTAATTAAAAAATTATGTAATATTATTTATGTAAATACCCTTTCGAGAACCTTCACCTCTGAATAAAACACAATTTTTTTTTCACATTTCAAATAAAAATATAAAAATAGGTTAACTATTTATTTTAATAAGGACTATTATCACTAGTGGTTTTGTATAATATTTTTTTTACGATTTTTGTATAGACCTAGTAGTATTTTTCTAAATACAATAACATTATTGTATTTAGAAAAATACTTACATACATATATGAATCTATATACATACATATATATGAATCCGTACATAATATAATATTCGATTTTGTACTCAATATTAAAGAACTGTTTGTTTATGTAACAAACATGATGAGACATATACTAACAATACCATAAGAATGACTGTAAATATGAATGTTGGTTACCAAATACTGCAAAATTATTATTTTTAAACGAGTGGTATGGAGTTGAATACAAGAAAATAAGAATAAAAAGACTTATTCTCATCACTGTATTTGTTTCTTACAAACAAAACGTTTTGTGTTACTGATTTAAAAGTTCCTGGAATCTGGATATCATTATAGTCACTGTTGCGATCTCTGAGTTGAATTAGTTATGTGGGTTATTTATTAATAGTCAAATTGACTAGGTTCGACCAGTACCCAATGACGTTATTTCAATTACTCTCAAAGGAGTTGAACTTTTGTTTCCGTTTATTTCCTATTTTGTCAAGATACAACTAAGTAGTACACAGTTCTTTTAGTTCTTTATACAATAACAATCTTTAGAGATATTTTTGTTATCATTTTAATTACTACTTTTATAATTATAGCGTTTTTCACATATCACGTTAAATACGCTGTAGACGCTAAATATTTCTATATCAAAACTAAGATTTTACCTAGCAGTATTACAAAATCGTTGTATTCGTTATTTTTAATTTGGTGAGCAAAGTTAATTTTCTGTGCTCTGGTGAGCAAACAGCAGTTTGCCTTGAAAAATTATGACATTTTGTGACTGGTAAAATCTCTACTCTTTGATGTTGAAATTTATATTTATTTTCCATATGGTTATTTTAGAATAAATAAATTCCGCTAGTATTTGAGAATTAAGACTATTTATACGCAAAGTAGTTTGTATACAAAGAATTGTCCAAAACAGAGTTTCCAATATAATTCAAGTTTATTTGATATTTTAGTTACCTTGATAGGTTTATTTTATTTATTAATATTTCGTCTTTTGATATACATATGTACCTAATTTTACATAGATATAAAAAACTGACACATGCATTTTGATAGTATACTTATATTCTTTGCTCGTCAAGAAACTTTATAAGGCAGTAAAAAGCCATTTGAAAGTTAAATTAGTTCAAAGTTAGCCAGTTCTAATGTTGGCTGCCTTTCAAACTGGAACGTAGTACATTCTAAGCACATTTTCTTATAACAGATTACTTCATTGAAGACGTCATTTTAAATTTATACTAAAGTTAAAATTTTTAAACAATTTCATTAATAAGATAAACACACTCTATTTCAATACAAAGATATTATGTAAATAGATGATTGGAATAAAATAATATTTCACAAATCAGAAGTTTTCTTAGAATTTCCCTACTTTTATCAAATTTTACCGCACCATCAAACTAACAAAACGCGAATGCTATAAATTTTATTCTTCATGTTAACTGACGAATAAACTCAAATACTGTATTATTCTTAATCTGAGTGGTACATTGTGGATAAAATTCTTCTTTTAACCATGACTGAATAAATCAATTCCTGATCACATTTGCATAATCAATAATAGTAAAAATACCAGCCATCTCTTACAGAAAAGTTCAGCATAATCTTATG